>OY759211.1:51434642-51713313 GCA_963662105.1 Meiosimyza platycephala | reverse complement strand
CACGGAGATATGATCGCCGATAATCTGCTATTTCATCATGCCTTCTCAGGATGTGATACCACTTCAGCAGCTTATAACATGGGAGAAGTTAAGTACATCCCAACCCTACAGAAAAATCCAGATCTCGCCTCAGAGCTTTCATTATTTCTTAATGCAATAGTGGACCCGTTCGTGCTGAATGCCATCGGAGAACGATTTTTTTAAAGACTTTATGGTGGCAATAAAGAAGATCAAAACTTGGACAGTTTGCGGCATAAGTTATTTTCAAGAACTATAAATAAGCAAAACTTTAATTTGGCCTCACTTTGCCCTACACAAGATGATGCACGGATGCACACATATCGAGTGTATCATCAAATTCAAACATATCGTATGTATTTATCGGTGATAGTTTGAAATGATGTATTACGGTCCCAAATGACTTTGTGTAGCAAAAAACCCCCGTCAATAACAAAATGATTGCTAACTCCGAAATTTTCTGGCCTTTCAAAAGGTAAAAATGCATTGTAAAGTGATGATTTGGTACCCTTCCTCATGCCATCTACGCAAAATAATGATAGTGGAAAAGGAGCAAGTTCATATTCTAGATACTTCTTGACACTACCGACTTTTTCATTGATCACGATGAATTAGGCGAAGTAATTCCAATAATAACATCATTAGAGTCTTTCATCAGTCCACAGCCAGCACTAACGCATCCGATAACTGATCCTGAACCGCAGCCAGGACCTTCTAAGCGACAAAAAACTGCTCAATAAACAGTCCTTCGTGGATTATACCTACTGGGGAAACCACGTTAAAAAAAATGCGCCTTCAAACTCTACCTCATGGGTGGTGGGGAAAAGAGTTCATTATTAATACCTAGAAGCAACTTAATAATTTTAAAAATGACGATACATAAAGTAAATTCTTGTAATAAGCCTACAAACATATATTCATACATTTAAATGTTTATTTTAATAGTAATTCATTACAGGTTACCTCATGGTTTTATTCCTTTGCAAGATCATAAAACCTCTCCAAATAAAAATATTTTAAAAGTTAGTATAGGAAATTGTTCGCAATGAAATGGTCTATAAAAACCATCTTAAGTGTTTTTTCAATAAAATCAATAAAAAAAAAGTTATAGTCCTTAAATGATAGTTTACTGGAAAATGTCAGCATTTTTTTTATTATAACTTTTTCGTTTTCAAGGTCAATTGCCATGAAATTGTAGAGAATTCAATTTTCTACAAAAAAAGTCAAAAAAAAATTTTGTGAGACTTACGACTCTCAAGATATTGCGGAAAAACTATTTACAACCTTTTTTCAAAATGGCAGCCAAATGGGGGGGCTTTCAACCCCGAAAACTGAGTTTCATACTCACGCTGATCCCTCCTACAAAACAAAACAAAAAAATCTTGTCCTTCCCAAAATGCAAGGTCAATGTAACATTTCAATGGACTAGTATTCTAGCGCAAAAGTCTTTCAGATAAAGCTTTTGAATTCCCCACACAAAAGCTTTCGTGGTAAACTTGTCAAATTTTGATGTTTCAAATTTCAATTAATAAAATATCAAAAATATATTTTAAGAAATTTCATGATGCTTCAGACTTATTTTTTTATTTTAATTTTTTTATTCAAGTTATTGTAGTATTCTATCAAATATTCGACTACGACTACTCTTTATTCAATTTATAAAAATGAGAGTATGTTGCAATGCTAGAATAAATTTGCCAGCTTCTTAATACAACACCACCCTCTGTTCGCAACCATTTTGAGTTCCTTTTGTATACCGTTCCATCTTCAAGATGTATCCAGTACGATCTGGGCCCATCGTGTGAATTTGTTACGGTTATCTTAACCCAGCCGTGTTGATTATGCTGATACCATGATACTTTGCGAAATAGAGGACTATATAAGCGATATTGCAAAGGTGTTATCAACATATTGTGGTACGATCCATGGCCAAAAATAGCGTTCAAAATGGAATTTCGGATTGCTGCATGTCGTGTGGTTGCATCTCGGTAATGACGTCAGCTTAAAGGTTTTTTGACAGCCTATAATCCTTCCTGAAGGACTCCTCCATGACATTAAATAGATCGATTTCCATGCGTGGTTTTTTTTACTCACGACATTCATCTTAAATATGGCTTTTTTTCCATTGCGGCGCATTATGATTGCGTGTAAAAATGCGTTTTTCTGATTTTTAAATTGTTTTTACCACTTCAAATAAAAACCACTCAAAAAACTTAGTTTTGTTTGGTTTTTTTCACGTTAATAATGTTAGCAATACAACTAATAGATTAAAGACCTGCTCGTAGCAGGTCTTTAAAATTGTCTTACGAAAGACAGAAAAGAGCTTTCAAAATAGATGCCAGAATACCAAAACATCTTAAGTAAGACTTCTGTCTTACTAAAGACTCTGGTGAGTTCTAAGATAGTTGCCAGAATAGCCCTGTAAATCTAAAAAAATCTGCACGTAAATGATTAAGTATAATTAATATTTTGTACTAAGTCCTTTATTTTGTATGAACTCTTCGCATCTTTGGCTCAAGCTCTCCACAAGCCTTTGCAACCTCATACATACGGCCAATATCATCAAACCCTGGCTTCAGCGAGAGAAAATAAGTGTTTTGGACTGGTCAATTCAAAGCCCGGACCATAATTCCAAAGAAAATTTATGGGGTGATGTAGAGGCAAAACTATGCAATAATATCAAAAATTTTGACGATTTGTGGACTGCAGCTCAAGAAACTTAGTGTTCATTACTAAGGAGAGGTCTCAAATTTCAATTCAGTTTTCTCTCTTGTAAAGAGTAGACGTGTTTTTTGTTTACTCGCGAAAAATTTGCATTTATTTTTGTTTTTCCTCGGTTTTCTTTGTCATCTAATGGATGATTTTTGCGGAAAATGTGACCGGAGCTTTGCTAGAGGTGATACGCAGTTGGTACCGTGTAGTGGTTATTGCAAAAAGGTGTTCCATCGTAGCTGTTGCGAGGGTCCGCTCACTGAGTACGATCTGAAGCTGTTAAAATTAAACCGAAATTTTAGCTATTCCTGTAAGGAGTGTGTTGGTGTTCCAGAAAAAATCGTGAAAGGCCATGAAACGTTTTTGGAAGCGCATAAATTGGGGTTGGAAAAGTTGACCTATGTTGTCGAGATGCAAATTAAAGCTTTGACTGAGCAATTGTTGGATATGAAAAAGAGCATTTTTGAAAAATTTAATAGTTATGAGAACGAGTTTGCTTTACAAGTCTCAAGTTTTTCTGCAGAGTTGGTGGCTCTTAAAAACGCATATTGCAGCAATAATGCTTTTGGCGCGGGTGCTGCTGCTAACTGTGTTTCAAGTGTTGTTGCGAGTTCTTTGTCTCCAACAGTTTTTTCTTTACCAACTGTTTCTCTTTCTGAGAGTTTCTGTAACGGGAATCTTACTAATACTGATGATCCACTGTCTCGTAATGCTCTTTTGAATGCAAATGATTCTGTTGCTCTGCATCGTCGCTCTTTGAGTGTGCCTCTTGCGCCCTCTTTTGTTGCTGCTGCTGCTGCTGGCGCGTCGACAAAAGTTAGTTCGAATGCTAAAAATTTTAAAAACACTAACAAGAATAAAACTGTTAATTCTCGTCGCTCTTTGAGTATGGCTTTGCCGTCTTCTGTTGCTGCTGTTGTTACTGCTACTGGTGTCTCTTCAGATGCTGTTAATTTACAGTCCAATGTTAATAATAACAATTCTGCTGCTATATCTTCGTATTGTGGTGCTGCGGCTATTTCGCCTATGCTTGGCAATGATACCTCTGTTGCTGTTACAGTAGATGCTAGCTCTCTGCATGAGTGTGATAATGATAGCTGGACAGAAGCTAAAAATAAAAAACGTAAAAAACGTTTTTCTGTTGTTGGGAAAAATGCAAGTACTGAGCTTGCTGTTATTGATCGTAAGAGATGGGTGCATCTTAGCTCTTTCAAATCATCTGTTACTGAATCTGATATCATTGAGTATATTGTCAAACACACAAAAATTTTGAAACAAAGCCTCTCTTGCTACAAACTTGTAAAAAAAGATACCCCGTTGGAAACAATGAAACGGGTGAATTTTAAATTAGGTGTTTCATCATCCCTTTATAAATATATTGTGGATCCATCTTTATGGCCTGTTGATGTACGGGTGAAGGACTTTCAGTTTTTTCAGAAAACCGCAAAACAATTAGAGAAAAAGTAGTGAATACTGCACTTCATTTGAATATTTCTCCGAATAATGATACTCTTAAAGTTTACTATCAGAATGTGTCTGGTATAAGGACTAAAGCTGGAAATATTTTTGCTGCAACGTCTCATGGCGAACTTGATGTTATCATATTAACGGAAACTTGGTTAAATTGTAACTTTAATAATGCGGAATTTTTTGATCCACATATATATAATGTGTATCGGAAGGATCGTGATGTGACTGCAACTGGTCGTCATCGTGGTGGTGGTGTGTTAGTTGCTGTTAAACGCGAGTTTTTGTCTTCTAACGTGTCACTTGCAAATAATAACGTGTTACTGGATCAACTATGTGTAGTAGTTAGAGGTTCATCGGTGTCTCTCTACATAGTAGTGTGTTATCTGCCGCCAAATAGTTCTGTTGAACTATACAAAATGCATCTTAACAACATCTCTACAATAGTTGCTGATTTTTCTATTGACGCAAATCAATTGATGGTTGCTGGTGACTTCAATCTTTGTGGTGTTACGTGGTCGGATGTCCGTGCTGATCGTTATCTCACACCATCTAAAGTATCTAGTGCTACTGAAATGTATGTTGTAGATAAATTTTTAGATCTAGGTCTTATGCAAAT
Source organism: Meiosimyza platycephala (assembly GCA_963662105.1). NCBI lineage: Eukaryota > Metazoa > Arthropoda > Insecta > Diptera > Lauxaniidae > Meiosimyza > Meiosimyza platycephala. The sequence goes on along the minus strand of OY759211.1, from coordinate 51,708,497 downwards.
CAATAGCTGTTTTAATTGTCTCAATAGACTACTAGATTTAGTGTTTATTAGTAGTAATATCAATTGGAATGTTTACGAATCCCCTTTTCCGTTATCAGCCATTAGTATGCATCATGTTCCATTATGCATCTCTATATCATTTTATAAGTTTAATACAGTTGAATCTAATTTTGATGTTTCCCACTTTAACTTTAAAAGATGTAATTTTCATTTGTTGAATAATGCGCTTAATCAAATTGATTGGGAAAAAGAATTTTACCTTTTAAAAACTGAGCCTTGCTATAACATTTTTTTAACCTTAATTCATAACGAGTTTATTAATTATGTTCCGAAAGTTAAAGCATATTTTTATAAATGTCCTTGGCACACTCGAGGATTGAAGAAATTAAAAAATCTTCGTTCTAAGTTCTTCAAAAAATTTATTGTTACCAATCAAAATTGTTACTTTTTAAAATATAGGCACTACATGAGAGAATTCAATTTTTTGGATAAATACTTATACAAGCAATATATTATAAAATTTGAATCCAACATTAAGTCTGACCCTAAATCCTTTTGGCGTTATGTGAAATCTAAAAGGGGCTGCTCAAATATACCTGCTTCAATGTTTTTGGGGGCCGAATCTGCTAATGATCCTTTGTCCATTGCTAATTTATTTGTTGATTTTTTTAAGTCCAATTTTGAACCACCTATTAACTCTATCCCTCTAGTTAATGATAATGTGCAACCTGTGATAGATTTTGGTAACTTGTCCCTATCACAGGATGATATTTGGAAGGGTATTCAAAATCTTAAGCCATCCACACGTCCTGATGCTGATGGTTTTTGTGGCTTTTTCTTTAAAAATTGTGCATTAAATTTACTTTACCCTTTGATGGTAATTTTTAATAAATCGTTGTCGTTAGGTGTATTTTTGGATTGTTGGAAAGTAGCGTTTATTACACCTACATATAAATCTGGTTGTAAAAATAACATTGCCAATTACAGACCTATATCCAAGCTCTCTACAATTTCCAAACTTTTTGAATCGATTGTTAAGGATAAACTATTCTTTGCTGTTAAAAGTATAGTCTCTCCTTATCAACATGGTTTTATGAGTGGCCGCTCTACTATATCTAATTTAGTTTTATTTAGTGAATACTGCATATCGGCGTTTTTGCAAGGATGTCAGGTGGATGTGATATATACTGATTTCTCAAAAGCTTTTGATAAGTTATCACATGCTCTTTTAATTAAAAAATTTGAAGCTTTGGGTTTTCATTCCTGTTTTTTGAAATGGCTTAAGTCATATTTACAAAATCGCTTTTGTGTTGTAGTTTTTGATAACACTAAATCTAATGCTTATCTTGCTGTTTCTGGTGTTCCTCAAGGAAGCATTCTAGGGCCATTGTTATTCATTATTTTTATCAATGATATTGCGTCTCTATTTGTGAATTGTAAATGCCTTTTGTACGCTGATGACTTGAAGCTTTTCTTGCAAATTAGAAACGCGACTGATTCTGCTCTCCTACAATGTGATTTAAATAAACTTCATCTTTGGTCTATTAATAATTTACTTCCTCTTAATTTAAACAAATGTGTTTATATGTCTTTTTCTAAGTCTAATATCTTTCTTTCAACCTCTTATAATATTGCTAGTTTTCCACTTATGTCTGTTGTTGAATTTAAGGATCTCGGAGTAGTATTTGATTCAAATTTTTCCTTTCGAGCCCATTTGGACTTTGTAATTCCAAAAGCATATGCTATGCTGGCTTTTATAAGGCGTAATAGTGCCTCTTTTAGTGATCCTTACACTCTAAAAGTTTTGTTCACTAGCCTTGTTAGATCAAGGTTAGAATATGCGTCAAATGTTTGGTTTCCTTTTTATGAAATACATAAATTTAGGATTGAAAAGGTGCAAAAATCCTTTACGAAGTTTGCGTTGCGATCGTTAAACTTTGAAAATGGTTCTCCCTCATATAATGCCCGATGCCTTTTGATTGGTTTAAAAACCTTAGAAAGTAGAAGAAATATTTTGTCTTTACTATTTTTACATGATATTGTTTCTAACTCAATGGATTGCCCTGATTTACTGGGTCTAATTAATTTTAATGTTCCAGCAAGAGCACTAAGAAATCAAATTCCTTTTCATCTTGCAACTCCTCGCACAAATTATGCCGAAAATGCGCCTATTTTTAGAGCAATGAAATTGTTTAACGAAGTTAATGCTGTTAATGATATAGACTTCTCGGCTACCAAAAATGTAGTTAAGCATATTTTAAATAATTTTTTTTGAATTAATGTAGATTATGTTATTCTAGTCTGTAAGAATCTTTATGTTCATAGACTTAATTAAATAAATAAATAAATAAATAAATAAATACTTGTGGAGAGCTTGAGCCGAAGATGCGAAGCGTTCATGCAACATAAGGGACTTAGTACAAAATATTAATTATACCTAATCATTTACGTGCAGATTTTAAGATTTCAACATTGAAAATAAAAAAATTTCCAAATTTTAGTATTTGTGCTATTTATGTATATGAACATCTCAAAATGGCTATGTGAGCCATTTCTTTTAAATAATTCAAAATTTTTTAATTTTAATTTAAATTTTTTTTGCTAGCTGAATTGGTAATACATTAAGTTAAATTTATGTATCTCCATAGTTCTGGAAAAAATAAGTCCTGCAAATAAAATTAACTTTTTTAAACTAAGAAAATGTGTGCTATTCATATGATCATGGCTGTATTTTAATACCAAAATTCACCAAAGTTATTTTAATTTTTTCGATGAATAATAAGTAAAATATAAAAAAAACTATACAAATGGTATATCATTTTAAAGCAAGGGAATCAAGCCGCGGATCAGTCTATAAAATATCCAGCACCTTTTAGCTACAGTAATTTTTCACTGTCACACTTACGTGTGGGTTGGAGCAAAATGTGAATTTTCGAAACTTTAAACCGCTGTAACTTCTAAACCATTTGAGATGAACATTTTTTTTTATCGCCATTGCATTTAGGGCCCCTAAGTACATAATAAACGCATTTTGAAGTGGAAATTTTCGTGAAAATAATTGTGAATTTCTGAAACTTTAAACGGTTGTATCTTCTAAGCCATCGATTCTTAAACTGTGGTCCGCGGACCCCTGGGGGTCCGCGAAGCCATTCCAGGGGTCCGCGAAACTATTTTGATATCAATAATTTTACATCATCAAACTTTTCGCTTTATTTAAATAACTCATTTATTAAAAATTCTACAAGGACATGGCTTTTTGAATGATTGCACATAATTTTTTAAAAAAAACTGTGCATTTACTTTTGTTCAAACAGTTAGATGCCCACTCCACTCTTCTCACTGTTTGACAACATCATCAATTTTTGTAAATTTTATTTTGAGCCTACAAGGTGGCAGCTTCAAATAAATTTAAAGTTGAAGTTAAGAGCTAAACACAGTTGGGACGTGCGATATCATCCATATTTTTCTTATAAGTTAATAGTGCGTACAAAATTGACACTAGAAAACTTATCGCAGAGAAATAGAACAAAATCTTCTTCTTCTTCTTTTCCCTGTTCTGATTCTGGCTACGACTGGATCAGGGATCCCTTCGACTTTAGTATTGCTAAGCAATTATCGATATTAGAGCAAGATATACTCGTGGCTATCCCTTGCAATTGAAACTAAAGTTCAATAAAATTGAACTAACTAACTTTTAGTTACTCCTAAAATCCGATTACTCTGCACTTGCAGATAACGGCATCCAAAACTTGATGCCGTTTTGTTCGAAGTAAGGAGTGCATTGAAAAATAAATAAATCTCAATGACCACAGATTCAATTTTCAAAAAGATTATATTTTTTTAATGCAAATTTAATTCAAATGCAGAAAATAATATTTAAAAAAAATATTAATTTTGAAGCGTAAAGTTTTTTACTTTCTCTGGGACACCTCTTATTAGTGCTTTGATGGTATTTTTTTGGATTTTTTAACCTGACGCGCACCACTTGCGTCTAAAATGAGTTGTGTCCTTACATGTCCTTTTTGTTGCCTTTAATTGCCTCTTCACTAGAACCTAATATCTCTCGATTGGCAGGAGTTGGTGGATTGGGTGGGTTCGCTTCTCTAGGAACAAAAGTAATGTTATTTTACTGGTACCACTCAAGAGCCGCTTTACTGTAGCATTCCATGATGAAGATTTCGATGTTCATTGTGCCTCTGGTCACGAAATTTTGGCTTCTTTTACCACAACTTTAAATTGCTCACCAAACAAGAAGTTTTCTGGGAAATTTTTTATTTATTTTGTGTTTGAAATTTTTTGGGACATGTCCACTAGCGTTGGCAAAATAAAATTCTTGGTCAGGAAACTGAAAAATGTCGGAAAGGACGAACGTTTCGACATCCATAATGCCACATTCGAATTTGGACACAAAATCTTTACTCAGCTCGTATTATTGCTTTGAAATTGTTTTCAGCATTCCGATCTGGCACTTTCTGAACTGTGTGGGTCTTCAGCCTAGCCTCCCCTTTCATTTTTCGCACAAATGATACTGAGAAATCTGCTAGCTGAGCGATTTTTTTTCCTGAAAGGTTTGGAGTTTTCTTCAGCATGGTTACGACCTTCTTTGCGTTATTACGGTCACCACAACCTTTTTTCCAGAGCGTTTCCTGCTTTTTATTCATGCTAACGTCTGTTTTAAAAATTTTCATTACCCAAGACACCGAATTTATGTCAACTTTAGCATCCCTTGCAATCCTCTTGAAAGTATATTGCAGGTTATTTAAAAAAATTTTTAATTTTTTTTCACGCATTTCTATTTTGCTGCTCATGTCTTCGCAAAGTAATAGATGAGAATGCAAAGTGATATGAAATAGTATTTGACATGATATGGTATATAGCTTGTTCTAAATTTTTAATTATTTACCCCTTTTTTACCGGAAAACAAAAAATTATTTTCAATGAATTCTTATGAAAAGTATGTATTTATGGACAAAACCAATAAAAACTCAGTAACAACAACAACAAAAACAACAGCAACAATAAATATAAATAAAATAAAAAAATAAATAAAATAAATAAAATAATTGTGAATTTCTGAAACTTTAAACGGTTGTATCTTCTAAGCCATCGATTCTTAAACTGTGGTCCGCGGACCCCTGGGGGTCCGCGAAGCCATTCCAGGGGTCCGCGAAACAATTTTGATATCAATAATTTTACATCATCAAACTTTTCGCTTTATTTAAATAACTCATTTATTAAAAATTCTACAAGGACATGGCTTTTTGAATGATTGCACATAATTTTTTAAAAAAAACTGTGCATTTACTTTTGTTCAAACAGTTAGATGCCCACTCCACTCTTCCCACTGTTTGACAACATCATCAATTTTTGTAAATTTTATTTTGAGCCTACAAGGTGGCAGCTTCAAATAAATTTAAAGTTAAAGTTAAGAGCTAAACACAGTTGGGACGTGCGATATCATCCATATTTTTCTTATAAGTTAATAGTGCGTACAAAATTGACACTAGAAAACTTATCGCAGAGAAATAGAACAAAATCTTCTTCTTCTTCTTTTCCCTGTTCTGATTCTGGCTACGACTGGATCAGGGATCCCTTCGACTTTAGTATTGCTAAGCAATTATCGATATTAGAGCAAGATATACTCGTGGCTATCCCTTGCAATTGAAACTAAAGTTCAATAAAATCTGGCACTTTCTGAACTGTGTGGGTCTTCAGCCTAGCCTCCCCTTTCATTTTTCGCACAAATGATACTGAGAAATCTGCTAGCTGAGCGATTTTTTTTCCTGAAAGGTTTGGAGTTTTCTTCAGCATGGTTACGACCTTCTTTGCGTTATTACGGTCACCACAACCTTTTTTCCAGAGCGTTTCCTGCTTTTTATTCATGCTAACGTCTGTTTTAAAAATTTTCATTACCCAAGACACCGAATTTATGTCAACTTTAGCATCCCTTGCAATCCTCTTGAAAGTATATTGCAGGTTATTTAAAAAAATTTTTAATTTTTTTTCACGCATTTCTATTTTGCTGCTCATGTCTTCGCAAAGTAATAGATGAGAATGCAAAGTGATATGAAATAGTATTTGACATGATATGGTATATAGCTTGTTCTAAATTTTTAATTATTTACCCCTTTTTTACCGGAAAACAAAAAATTATTTTCAATGAATTCTTATGAAAAGTATGTATTTATGGACAAAACCAATAAAAACTCAGTAACAACAACAACAAAAACAACAGCAACAACAACAAAAACAACAGCAACAACAACAACTGTTCTTATAAGGCGATTATCATTATAAAATTAAAAAATTTTTATTAGTCACTTTAATTCACTCTTCACACTAAGCTATTGTTAAAAACAATAACAATAAAATTCAAAAGTACCGTTTTTAGTTGAAAACAAAGGAAAAAATGTGGAATTATACTATGTATAAGACTTGCCTTGGCATAACTTTTAAAATATTTAGCGCCGCAGACAAAAAATTTTTATTAAAAATCGCGCGCGCGATGATAGTGTTATTTTATAAATAAATAATATCTTAAAATTTAAGTTTATATTGAAGAAAAAGAGCGCCGCGATTTTTAATAAAAATTTTTAAATTTTAAAATGATAATCGCCTTATAATAATAGTTGTTGTTGTTTTTACTGAGTTTTTATTGATTTTGTCCATAAATACATACTTTTCATAAGGATTCATTGAATATAATTTTTTGTTTTCCGGTAAAAAAGGGGGTAAATAATTAAAAATTTAGAACAAATTATATACCATTTTAAAGGGAATAAACTAAGCTTTTTTATCATACTAAAAAAACTATAGGACGTTAACACAATTTTTTTTAAAAAAAATGGATATTTAAAAAAAAATGGTCAAAATTTCATATCATATATCATATCATATCTCCAAAAATATAGGTTGAATTTCAATACTTTATATTCCATTATTGAAAGCCATTAAATTGTCTTTCTTATTGCACCCATTTTTTTGATATCCATACAGGGGTTCCCAACTTATGATTGTTGGTTTTTTATTGTTTTTGTCCATAAATACATAGTTTTCATAAGAATTCATTGAATAAATTTTTTTGTTTTTCCGTCAAAAAGGGGGTAAATATGCAAAAATTTGGAACAAACGATACACTGTTTTAAGGGAAATAAATTAAGGTTTCTTAAGAAGCTAAAAAAGTTATAGGTCATTCAGACATTTTTTGGAAAAAAAAACGGTTTTTTAAAAAAAAATTGGTCAAAATTTCAGAAAAATCGTAACATCTCCAAAATTATGGGTTAAATTTCTTAGGCTTGCTTACCATTATTATAGGCCATTAACTTATCTTTCCTTGGACACCCAAATTTTTGATATCCATGCAGCGGTTCCGAACTTATAATAATTTTTCCAAAAGCTATAGCCGCAACTTCCGATGGCTATATCTCCGAAACCAGATCCGAGCGACACTTTTTTTTTCATACTTTTTATTTATTTTTAACCCCCTTTTACCCCTAAAAAAAAAAAAAAAAATTGGAGAATGTGAGCTAAAGTAAACCTGTTCCCCGCAACTTCCGATGGCTATATCTCCAAAGCAGATCTGAGCTACTTTTTTTGATTACATATTTCTTCTTAGAAATAAAAAGCACAAGATAAGTTTGGCTTTATAAAGATTTGAGAATGTGAGCTGAAGTAAACTTAAGCCAAAAAATTGGGCAATTGGAGCTAAAGTAAACCTGTTCCAATTTATTTTTTATTCTTATGGCGCTACTTTACTACCAATAAAAATTAAGAGGATTTGTGCTAAGCTAAAATTAAGCCATAAATAAATTGGAGAATGTCAGCTTAAGAAAACTTAGGCCAAAAAAAAAAGTGGATAATGTCAGTTAAAGGGGACGTCCACTAATTACGTTTTTTTTTTTAAATTTGGACCCCCATTCCCTACCCTCGGTGAGATCTGGCGGGACCGCCCATCCCCCTCCCACCCCTGATATTTAAACTATTATTTTTAATGTAAATTCTATCCATTAAAAAGTTGACGTGAGGTTTTCCTTGATCCCTCCCCCCCCTTGCTGAGATTTTGCCGGACCCCCACCCCCTATTTTAGCTCACGTAATTAATGAACGTCTCCAAAATAAACCTATTCCATATTGTTATTTCAAAAGGCCGGGAATTGACAACCCTTTTCTCAGTGAAAATTTTTATTTTACACATGTATTTAGCTGAGGACCTTGACTTTTTCATATCAAAATCTAGAAAGTTTCCACAATCCTAGTCAACGTACTTTAGACATCAATTATATCCACTTATGTTGGGTCATATTTTACACCTGATATAAACATCATCGAGTGTAAATCCGAGTGGCCCAAAACTACAACAGAAAAAAAAACAAAAAAAGTTCAGTGTACGGACGTAAATCTGTTCGAAATCCTTTTAATCAATTGATAACTTCATGTTTTTCACATTACACTGTCTTTAGTATATTTAAATAAAAGAGATAGCCCTAAACATACATTATATTTTAACTATACGATCCTTAATTTAATATTTTTATATACTCACATAATATACGTTCAGAAAAACTAAGATCAATATAGGCCCGTTTAGCGAGCCTAAGAGCTAGAATAATTTCTACTAATAGGGGAGTTCACACCATCCTTCATGCTATCCAACATGGCTAGAAAACCGAATAATTGCAAATTTCGTTTAGCGTTCACATCACCAAAAGGGGCGTTCACATTATCCTTCATTGAGTGCAAAATGGCTTGACAAAAGAGGCGTTCACATTATCCTTCATGCAGTCCACCATGGCTTGACAAACCGACTAACTGTAAATTTCGTTTTGCGTTCACTTTATCAAACATGCTTGTCAAACATCATTTGCAGAAAAATTTCGAGGTGTACACATCTCTCGCATTACTCACTTCAATTCTTTGTTTTTTATTTTTCGGAGGTGTAATAATAAAAAAAATTGTTTTCAACTCCCTACAACGAGGATGTGTCCCTAAAAAAACCTAAATCATGATAAAACTTTTTATTATTTACGAAACCCACCGATGTGCAGTCTATGAAATCTTATTTGAAATGAAAAATTTCTTGTTGTTGTTGTTGACGCCAGCAGAGAAATCAAAATATCTTGAAATACATCAAACATGAGTGTCAAGCAGCTGTATCGAGCGTTCTAATTATCAAACATCGAGGTTTGTCAAGCATGACGGACAGCATGAAGGATAATGTGAACGCCCCTATACCGACTAACTGTAAATTTGGTGATGCTTGTCAAACATAATTTGCAGAAAAATTTCGAGGTGTACACATCTCTCGCATTACTGACTTCAATCATTTGTTATTTATTTTTCGGAGGTGTAATAATAAAAAAAATTGTTTTCAACTTCCTACAACGAGGATGTGTCCCTAAAAAACGTAAATCATGCCAAAACCTTTTATTATTCACGAAACCTACCGTTGTGCACTCTATGAAATCTTATTTAAAATGAAAAATTTCTTGATGTTGTTTTTGACGCCAGCAAAGAAATCAAAATATCTTGAAATCCATCCAACATGAATGTCAAGCGGCAGTTTCGTGCGTTCACATTATAAAGCAATGAGGTTTGTCAAGCCTGATGGCCAGCATGAAGGATAATGTGAACCCCCCTAAACAAGCTTTTCAAACATCACTTTCAGAAAAATTTCGAGGTGTACACATCACTCGCATTACTCATTTTCCTTCGTTGCTTTTTATTTTTCGGAGGTGTTATAATAAAATAAATTGTTTTTAACTCCCTCAAGCGAAGATGTGTTCCTAAAAAAATCTAAATCTTGCCAAAACTTTTTATTATTCACGTATCCCATCGTTGTTCACTCTATGAAATCTTATTCATCCAACATGGGTGTCAAGCGGCTGTTTCTAAAGTTCACATGATCAAACATCGAGGTTTGTCAAGCATGATGGACAGCATGAAGGATGGTGTGTACAGCCGTAAACACCAAAGAGTATCAAAAGAGGCGAAACTCACGACCGAATTCTACTACTAACGCAAAAAAATTCAGTTGCGGCGCTGCTTTTAAAAACTCACCCACCCGTGGTGACTAATAAAATTTTTGACTTTACCACTTAGGGCATTTTTGGCCAAATTAGGGTCTTTTAAAAAAAAATTTTATTAAATAGTCGAAAAAATAAATGTAATTTAGACAAATTCTAAAAATTATTAAAGTAAAAGGATAAATAATATAGTTTGCGGGTTTTTTGTCCTTTAAATAAGCAAAAATCATTTCCATGCTCTATTTAGTTAAAAATCTTAGCATATGGTAACCTGCTCTTCTGACAAATGTCAAATAATACTTCACCACTTATTTTTGCGCACAAAATTATTCATTGACTACGAAAGGATTTATTTAATTATATTTAATAAAATTGATGCAGATTATGACCGGGTAAAACAAATTTTTGTCGTTTTGGAAATGTGATGTAATTCCACAACTTTTGAGCCTAATAAAACAGCTGAAAAGAAGCTAAACAATACAGAAAATGCAGGTAGAACAAAGAAGTATACTACAGTTTCCATAATTACAATTTATTTGATTTTCAGATGATTTGCCTAGTGGTGACAATGAATCTTTAAATACGGATTCCAAAACTGAAAAGAGAGTATGATAACGCCAGAACAATTTGCAGAAGTTTTTTGCGATGATTTGGACTTGAATCCTATACCATTTGTACCAGCGATCACCCAGGCGATTCGTCAACAAATTGAAGCATTTTCCAGTGAACCACCAATACTTGAAGAGAGCTGTGATCAGCGTGTAATTGTTAAATTCAACATACACGTCGGAAATACTTCACTTGTGGACCAAGTTGAATGGGATGTCAGAAAAAAATAACAATCCTGAAGAATTTGCAATAAAACTATGCGCCGAGTTGGGTTTGGGTGGAGAATTTGTCACCGCCATAGCTTACAGCATACGTGGTCAATTGTTCTGGCATTGTCGTACTTATGCATTTAGTGAGGCACCTCTGTCAACTATCGATGTTCCATTCCGTAATCCCCGCAATGCAGATTCATGGGCACCATTTTTGGAAACTTTAACCCACGCTGAAATGGAGAAGAAAATAAGAGATCAAGATTGTAACACTAGACAAATGCGTCGCTTGGCTAATATATACAACTGGTTGGTAATTCAAGAATCTTTAAAAATGTTTAATATCCATACTCGAACGAAAATAAAACTTAAAAGGATACTTAATATAAACTTAATTTGATTTAATTTTTTCCCATTGAAGTCTACATTTTATTCTTATTGTGTAACACTTAATGAAATTACAATTTTAGCATTCTTATTCTAAGTCATCAACTATCCGCCGAATCAGCTTTGTCCTGATCCTGATCACCATCATAAAATTGATTTTTTGGTTCAACCACTTTATCTTCATCGGCTTGAGAGATTCGTACATCTGAAGCTGGCTCTTCTTTAACACGCAATTCTTCGATATCCATTGCATCAGGTGGCATTTGAACCATCTGCACACTTGGTGAATGTTGACACATTTTTAAGTTTTCGTACACATTCTTAACTATTAGCTCCAAATATTGTTTTGAATAGCTTTTTCTCTCCGCGAATTGACTTCTGGATGCAGCGTAAAATCCGGCGCAAAAAACTCTATATATTCAGTCATGGGTAATTCATTAGAAATATTTTCTTTCAATACCCCAATCAATGTCTCCTCCAGCAGCAGTTACATCTTCATTTCCTGCACTTTCTAAATTAAAATCGCCAAAGTGCTATTACGATTTGAATTATTATACATCTCAGGCAATTTTACCAACACGGCAATGAATTCTTCACGTAAGTTGTCTCTTTTCACGTTAAGCTATTGCAGTAATGCTGCACGTTCATTTAGTAGCTGTGCTTCAGGTTTTCCTAAGTCTTGGACACATTTAACGCTTTCATCGTTGTGTTGTTTGTTTTGCAGCTGCTGTTTCATGTTGTCGCAAATTTCATTGTAAATATAGCTCTTGTTATCCTTTAAAGGATAAAGGTTTCTTGCTTCTTGTGGCTCATTAGACTGGTTTTGCATGGTGGGATTAGTTTTCTGTAAGGAAGAAAATACATAAGTTTATATTTAAACTATAAAATAACTTACTTACGACAATCTTCTGATTTCATATTGAAATGTCATGTTTTGTAGGACCTCAAAGTCAGCTGTTGGTTTGTTCACCATACTGAAAAATAAATAATAATTTCACCTTTTCCACGGTTGCAAAAATCAGCTATTTTCACTAACACATATGGGACTAATTGAAACGTAACCTCACATTGCCATGGGACTAATTGAAACACAACCTCACATTTGCTTTATATTTTTTTAGCGTTCTTCTTCTTTTTCTTAGTTTTTTTATAAAGAAAACGCAATAAAAAGAAGATTATTATGCCCACCCAAAAATTAATAATTATTTTTAAGGTTCAAAAAATTATATATCTTGTTCGGCAAGTTTCAAAAAGCATTGCAATTGGATTTTAAAATTTTCATAGTTTGGGATTATTTCCAATATTTTTTTTTTTTTTCACCACGACGTGAAGATGTTGCCACTACGGACAAAAACCTAAACAATATGCCGGAATTTGTCGCAAATCAGCAAAGTTTTCCCGAAAAGCTAGTTCTTATGACGGCTTTCAACAAGTTAACTTATCTTTGCATACAGGGGCGGATCCAGCGGGGCGATCGCCCCCCTAAGGACGGCAAGAGAAGAAATGATTTTGAACATTTTTTAAACTATATAACTTTTATTATATATAAATTATAAAACAAAAACATTTGTCAATTATTTATTATTTAACATTTATTATATAAATTAAACTGAGGCAGCATAAAATTATAGAACAAAATCGATCCTATTATTTCTATTTTTCGCAAATCGATCGATGACTTTTTCTACATTTATTTTTACATTCCAATGAATATTTATGAGAGCTAAACCATCCAATCGATCTTCGCTCATGGTTGATCGCAACCAATCTTTTATACTCCTTAAAGAGGAAAAACTTCTTTCCGCACTACAAGAGCTTATTGGAAGTGTCGCCAAAATTTTTAATAAAGTTGTAATAATAGGAAAAACTTCGTCATCACAATGATCTAATAATTCTAGTGCACTGCAAGAAGTGATTTTTTTATTCTCGCAGTGCAACCTATAGAATTCTAGCTCTGACGAGAGCATTTTTTTAAAAATGTCTGTCGATTTATTAAATAAATAAGCATATTTATTGGACAGGCGATTCAGAGCTTCTTCACACTCAGATTCGTCGTCATTTGTCGGGAACAAAACGAAAAAATCAAACAAATTTAATGTTTCTTCGGGGAAACGAAACTTCAAGTCCTCGATCACATTATCCAAAAGAGGTATGAATATGGCTTTTCTATAATAATCATCTGCGGAATCACATGGGTAATTTGACCGATTTTTCTGGATATTGGGGTTACTTGGGGTGACTTGGTTTAATTGAGTTTGTATATTTTATTATTTAAAAATTGCACGAGCTAGATCTATGGGTTTACTTCGGGTTATTTGGATCACTCAGGGGAGGGGAGTTACTTGGGGTTACTTGAGGTTGCTCAAGTTACGTGGGTTTTTAATTAATACAAATTTCTTAACTTTTTTTATTCTTATGTTCGCCCCCCCTAAAATTTTTTTCTGGATCCGCCCCTGTTTGCATATACATATATTCCATAGCCCCAAATTTAAATCGCTCGAAAACAAGTTTATTTATCATAAACAAACTAAATATAATAAGAGGAATTATTAATTAGAGGAATGCATTAACGTTACTTGATGTACCTTTTTTTGTAATAGGTATTAGGTAAAAACTTAAGCCGAAAAATTTTAACTTAATCTTTGAATTAAGCCGAAACACGAATAATCGCACCCGTTTTCTGTTCTTTTTAAATCTAAAACTCGATTAGATTTCTATTCTATTCTAATTCTATTACAATTTTTTAAGCAGACAAATTTTATTTAATAAATAAATAGTCTTATTAAAGATTATGATTAAATACTTTTAAAATTAAAAAACATAATCGACAGTTTTTTGGAAAAATAAATAAAAATAAAAGTTGATAGAGTTAAATAAAATGAATCAATCTCATTTCTGAATTAAATTAATGGCAGTTAAACAAAAACTTGTTATTACAACGTACTGCTATAAAAACGAAATTTTTGTTGATATTATTATTAAAGTTACATCGTTTTGAAAAACCAGTAGTTTAGGTATGAAGTAAATAAGAACTTTGAAACATTTTTTGTATTATGAAACTTTTCAATTATTTAACAGCATTACATAAATATATAAATTCCCCAAGTGTTTCTTCCAATCGCCTAATAATACCCCAAATGAAAAGAAAATTTCCACAAAATTTATTTCCCAACATACGGCAGCATTGTTTTGAACAAGTCCCACGCATTGTCTGACAATCAATACGTGTGAGCAAAATTTTTGGGCAGAATAGAGTTTCATCTCTTTGGATACTCTTTGGTAAACACTATACCACTGAATGAAAATACATAACACGGCGGCGTGCGGGAAAATTAAAATTTCCATTCCAATTTTCCATCCAATTCATACGCGCACTTATTCAACAGAATAATTGTAATCAACTTTCTAAGCGGTTATATGCGGCAACTTATTGTGTTGAATAGATTGGACGGGGTCGGGAAAGTGGCAACGATTACTCGCTGCCAAAAAATAGAATTATATCTAAAAGGTAGTACTCACTCAAATTTCTCTTGCTCAAATTTCTCTTGTCAACCACAAAAATTTTTGTGGTTGAGTAACAGTCAGCGGCCATTTTTGTTTTAACTGATAGTGTTTACCATGGTGTAATAACAAAGATGGAGTATTTATGACACTTCTCTCATAATTTTCAGGGAATCGGCCATTAATAGATTCACATTGTCATTTATCATCAATTCGATTTTATTGTGTTTTTGACAAACGTTGTTTTGATTATTGAGCCAGTTCAGAAACTTCAACATTATTGAAGCGCTATAAGCAATTTTTTAGTGAGATATATTTATGTTAAATGTTTCAAAATTCTGATTCGAACAAGAAACTAAATAGTGCAGCGGGTTTCAATCCGACAGCGATAAGTTCATTTTTGTTATTAAATAACAACAACCGCGACGAAATTTCTCAGAAATAACGAAGTTTGCAACATTTGCAGCATATCGTTCAGAGAATTTTGAAGAACTGTATGCTGCAAGTCATCAAAGCGCTTAACTTTGCTGAACGGGCATTTGAAATGTTATGAATGTCAAAGTTAAAGCAAATAGGCGATAGACCCTCACGCTCTCAAAATGGCTTTCATTTCAGTACGAATTGCTCTCCATAAGCATGATTTAACTAACATGGTTACTGCACTGAAAAATGTTGCCTCTTTTTCGAGTGCTGGAAATGTCAAACAACACGTAATAATTTTGTCAACAACAACAACTATTTTATTTTTATATGATTTTGACTTTTCCAGCACTTCTCTCTCAGTGTTGCAATTTCATTTTTTGACAAGATGCTTTTACCTTATATGATTATACCATGTCCATAAGTACTCCACCTTTATTATTACACCATGGTGTATACCAAAAAGCGTCATTCAAGCGGTATACTTGAAGCGAAAGGATGAATGCGGACAATGAATTCTGTTGCATGACACGGTGGTGACAGGAGGCATGTAGCGTACTGGAATGTAGCTGGGGTTGCTGATCGGTTGACGTTATCAATGTTTGCGGTGTGGTGCCCCCAAAGTCAATTTAGTGCTTTTGGAGCAATGTTGATTTTAAGTCGCCGTTGTTGAGTAGGTCCACGTAAATTATGAAGGCACTGAAAATTGAAAAAAAAAATTATCCACTGTATAAAACACATGTATACACATACATACCTATGAATAGATTTATGCAGCTTAAGTTAAGTTGGTGCTGTGGTCAATCAGTGGTGTTCCAAATCCAACCACTTCAATTCACAGGTTGCGGTGTTTCTACTGTCATCTATAAAAACAATATTAACTGAATTAAAACAAGTTTATTAAATAAATAGAGTTATCTTTGTTTTTTTTTTGACTTTGCCGGTTGCCATAATGGAATTCAACAAATGTCAAAACTAAGAGAATTGCCAGACCCGAAGTTTTGGCAATATCGTAAGAAGTTAGTAAAGACACCGGTGCTGCCAATAATTATTGACGTAATATATGTGGATAAGGTATTTAAGTGAGCGAGAGAGTAGGAATCATGGTATGGGTAGAATTAAAAACGAATTTAGATGTATTGCCAAGACTAATTTTAGTGTTGTACTAGGCTTAATCCCCTTTCAATTGCTTATGCGCTAGTATTTTCTCCAGCATACATAAATGTTGGTGTTGAGATATTAATACGAATACACAGAATTTTAAGGGGGATCCATGTATTTAGTCACTGCGGAAAAAATAGGCCTAGTAACTCAAATTTTTTCCATAAAATTTTAAAATTTATTTTACCGCCGCACAGTGGCTCGATATGACTCGATATGACTTTTTTGATTGCAAAAATTGTTACGCCTGGCATGTGAACTGGAAAAGAAACTCACAAAATAAGACTTTCGGTATCGACCACCGAAGTCATTCCCGGCTAGGGCACGGTTTTCCCATTGCCACTTAAGAAATACAAAAAAAACAAATTGAATATTTAGCGACTTAGCTGGCGACTGTGGCTGTCGACAGCTCTGGCTGGAAATACGGCGGACTGCTGTCCGTGCTGTAGATGTTGGTGTTGCTGCTACTATTATTGTTGACTGATGTGGCTGTTAAAATTGTTGTTGTCATTGTTGCTTTGATGTTGGTTGGCGATATAAATTTATTCTGTGGTATTGTTGAAATTTCGTGATTTTATGGTTTTTTGTTTTGTTGTTTTTATTATGTAGCCTTAAATAAGCTTTTTTTTATGATGTCGCCGACCACAACAAAGTTTTATGCACCTCACAGTTGAAATTGTAATTTTCTTTTTATATTTGACTTGAAAATTTTATGTCAAATCATTTGTAGTTATTTTGCACGAAACACGATGATTGAAATTTTAATACATTTATTTATAAAAATTGTGTTTTTTTTTTGTTTTATTTAATAGCACACTATTATATATTATATATATTATAAATTGAACGTTAAATTAACCTGGCAGTTTTAGCCATTATACTGCTGGTTTAATAGTTTAATTTTTTTATATTTATGGATAAGTTTTGTCTCTTATTAAACGTTAGTATTTTCTTGTATATACTATTTATTGATTTAGATTTTTACACTGGAAAACTCACTCGTTTTAAAATTCATTAACTACTGTTTTTGTGCTTTTCCTAGCGATTTTTGTTATCTCACTGTAAATCCGATGAAGATTTTGTTTCATTTTGTTGTAATTTTCTCTTGCCAAGCATTTTAGGAAAAAAAAAAATAGCATTGCTATTGTCTCCATTCAATAAGCAAGGGGGATTCCACGGTAATTTTAGCTTTTACAAAGTCTTTTACACAAATTATATTTATAAAAATATTTTAAGCATACAACCGGAATACAGAAACATGCATTTCTCAAACTTTGATAATAGTAATTTCAGGGACAACATTGAATTGCCACTGGCGACCGAAAACTGGAAAAGCCTCTTATGGCTGCGCTGACGGCAAACACTTTATTTTTCTTTTCAAAGTGCACTTTCTTTTTCTATTTTCAACTTTTATTTATTTTCAAGTTATTTTAGATTTTACAATAGTTTCTTTCTTTAATTTCACTTTCTTTACACTTTAGTCCAGTTTAAGTTAAGCTAAATAGTCGCTGACGAATTATTCATTTTACCGTCCATTTTGAAAATCGTTTGCAACTGCGTGCGATAGAACAAAAACCTCTTAACTTGCGACCGCACGCGAATAAAAATTTTTCCAACTGACACCTATGCATACGTACAAAAAAAAATGAACGGCTGTCTGACATTTCTTTTATTTGACAGGCGTGGTACATAAAGTTTTTTTTTTGTTAAAATATACTTATGGATACAGGGTGGTAACATTCGTTTATCTTTACGTTAATTTTAGTGGGAATAATACTAATAATGCAAGAAAATTAAAGTCAAAACTCTTTTGAAACTTTTTTCCTTCAACAGGAGATCAAGGTGTTAATAGTGACGCCGCAATGTGCGTTTCTATTGAGTAAAAGTCAAAAGAGGTGTCAAATAGCAATTGGGCGATTTTATCGGCTGATTTTAAAACATTTTCATATCTCAATTGAAGGTTCTAATGTAGCCGACAGGTGGCTGAAATTAAAATTTGAATTTGCACTACAATTGAGGTATGTTGCCGTATCGTTTAACGAATTGCAATCGCGTTGACAACCCCTTAACGTACTTCCTACGTCTTGAAAAAGGAAATCCGTAACAAAATCATAACTTCTGAACGAATAAATATTTTTTGATAATTTTTTTTATATGATAGGGAATTCTTATAGCTAATACAGTAGTAAGTTTTGCTGAAATAGGTTTGCAGAATCCGACGCAATTGATTGTTGTAGGGAGGAACAATTACATATCTTATGCATGTAAAAATTTAATTTATTCTTTTTTTAGTCGCAAGTAGACATTGAAAACTGCTGGAAAGTGTGATAGAAATGTGCTTGGGCTTAGTATATAAAACTAAAATTGTAAAAAAACTCCAAGCGGACTTTTAATTTTTTTTTTCTTTATTGATGGTTATGCTTATATATATACAATAAACAGGCCCAAAGCCCTCTTACATATTATAATGTGGAGAAAAAAAATTTAATAAATTTAAATTTTGGTGAGATATTTATTTTTATTTATAAACTAAATATTTTTTTAATACTTAAATTAACAATTTAATTTCTTTTAAAATAATCAACAGTATCTGAATGGCTATATAAAGACTTAACATTTCTTGAGAGTAACATTCTTTCAGCTCTTTTGATGATTGGGTGTGCCTTAGAGATGTAATAATTGGGTCAGACGAGGCGGCCAATATGGTTAAAAGGTCCTGGTTTTGTCGCCTTCTTGATATCTTTCACGTGTTGAGATATCTGTATTTTTTGTAATCTTTGTTTTTGGATTCCTGTGCTTCTTCTGATAGTTCACCAATTGGTAAAGGCTGAAACTCTATTATATTTTCACCATGGGCCAGAATTTTGTGAACCGTAGGTGTAAGTTTTTTATGCGGATATATTTTAAGCAGCAGTTCCGCAGTTTTTGTTGCAAACTCTCCATATTTTTTTACGTCAACTTTTTCCTTGCAGCATAAAACACTTAATATGACTTGTAGCCTTTTAATTATCTCTTTATCAACTCCAGTAATTCGTGCTGTAACTTCATCCTTTTCAAAAAATGTTCTGGAAGTGTTTCCATCATTGGTATTACCAAACCCTTGTTTTGGTTGATCAACTTTCAAACCAAATTCTGCATAAAACGCAGCTTGAATTCTTTTCTTCCTATCAGCTATTTCCTCTTTGATTACAAGAAACTTCTTTAAATCACTACTATCTTCTGGAATTGTATACGTCAGTTTCAAAATGAATGCCATACACGTTATTCTTGCATGCAGTGGTGAAATTCCATACTCATAATTATGCTCTTCTTAGCAAAAAATTAAAAAAACTGTATAACTGCCGTTTTACATATTCTAAAATTTTAGTTTGGTTTTTCTCTAAACAAATCGTTTGACATCTTTTTACCTGTTCCTGTAATCCTTACGTAAATTTTAAGATTTCAGGAATTTTACCTTCAACAGGATTAGTGCAATCAGAAAAGTTTTTAGTTGGGGTCTTATTGTATATAATAAATTCCAAAACTATAAGAGGTAGTTTTTAACCAAAACACAATGGTTCGCCCACTATTAAAAAAAGTGGGCGTGGCTGTAGTTTTATTTAAACGGTTTTAATTATGAACTATGACCAATGAAATAGGCATTGCACACTTAATTAAATGTTTTCTAGTTAAAGGTTTAAGAATTAATATTTCTAATATGCGTATGGTGCTATATCCGCAGGTTTGTCGATAAAAATCGCTCTAGCACCCAAACGGGCAAACACCGGTGCCTAGTTTGTTCTGGGGATATGTTAAGGAAGAGTTAGTGATGATTTGTGTGGAAGCTCAGCTTGAAGTTTTGTGAAGTTTATTTTTAAACGCATATTAAAGCTCAAAAACATTGCTAAAAACAGTGTTTCAACAAAAAAAAAAAAAAACACAAAAACAAAAAAAAAAAAATTAGTGGACTAATTTTTTTTTGTTTAATTAAAACCAATAATGCTTTTACAAAAAATATATGTGACATTCCACGTCAACTGGCCCACCGCCGATTCCAAAAATGGGAGCCACCTAGAATATCGATTGAGGGCTTAACATTTTTGTAAAGTCAAGGGCTTTCGAAATTCACGTGGCCTTTTTTCCGAAACCGAGCCCCCCACCCACTATGCCCGCTAACAGCCCGTGGGCCAACTTTTTGCATTGTTCATCTTTTCATAAAACCCGCATCGTGTGGCCGACTGAGGTCTACGATGAACCAAATGAAAGGTTTTGAGCTCTACTTTTAAAAAACGACCATTTTTGGGTGGTGTAAAGTGCCGTATGGCTGCAAAAACCATGCGACGCGTATTTAAGCCTCTCTATTTTTTATCTCGAAAACCATTGAGTCAAGGAAAAAAGTTTATTGAACAAAAAAGTCTTAGAATTGATCGAGGAACACCCTCAAATTTTTTCAGAATTGTTTGGAGATGATTTTGAGAAATTCGATTTTCCATCGTTTCCGAATATTTAAAATTATATTATCATATTATATGTATATCTGGCGGACACAAAGAGCTAAGCCGGTCATAATCATTTTCGCTTATTTAAATCATATTTATAGTCTTGATCATAACCACAATTTACCATATACGCTACGTCATATTTGATATTTTATTCGCTGGGTTTTGTGCTGTTTGAGCCAAATTAAAAAAAACGTAAACGCAAGGAAAGTTCCTATAAAAAACCAGGAAATAATCACGTAAAGTTTACGGCGTGAACGAAGCATTTGATGTCTGGCGAATAACCAATTGGTTCGAACAGTAGGACGAATCCATAAAATCGAAAGTGAAAATTAATTTTAACATTTTAGCACAAAATAATTGAAAATTTACAATATTTGTTTGAAGTTTTTTTTGTAATTGCGTGAAACTGTATATGAACTTTAAGGTCATTTTAATAATTTTTTTTTATCCATGTTTGAAAAATTGTAAGGATGATATTACGAAGTGCCTTCGGGGATATTTCGTTTCATTCGGAAAAGTTTGTTTTTTATATATCGCTAAGAGAGCTCTTTTAGAGTGTTCTTTCACAATTGTGGAATTAAATACAAGTGAAATAAAATTTCTAATTTTTAAAGAAAGAAAATTTCTTCGTTGATTTTCTCTAAGTAAATCTTTATTTTTTTTTTGATATTTTTGAAATTTAATGCGCAAAGTTAATTTCGATGCTTTGTAGTTAACTTTAAATATTGCATACATATTACATACTACTTAAAGATTTTATATAATCTTATTATTATCATACATATTATAATTACTCATATAAACAACAACACATAAGAAACACTATACACAAAAACAACTTAAAACAATATTTGTTATTAGAAATTTTTAAGAATTAAAAATTTTGTTTTATATGTTAAAAAATTAAAATTCAATAAAAAAAGAATCTTCATAAATTCAAAATGTAAATTGTAAAAATATAAAACTTAAAATTTAAATATCGAAAATAAAATAAAATATAATAAATTGACAAAGCTCTATAGATATACAATATACTACATACTCTTTACAAACATATTACATATATTTTCATAAATTTTCTTAATAATAACATTTCTTTTCTTTTTCCTAAATTTTAAATTCTAAAAAAAATTTTTGATCCTTATTTTGGGTTTGATTTCGTTTTACAGTTACGATTGATACCTAAATAGAATAATAAATTGTTTTGATTAATTTTTAATAAGAAAATGAGTCGTTAATTTCTTAAATAAAGGTGGGTTACAAACCGGACAGATGCTGAGGTAAAGGGTGATTCCCAGTGATGATCCGATTGTGGGTGATGCCCCAAAGTGGACTATGCATCACATAATGGGCGGGTGCGTGGGGAGTTCCCTTCTCGCTCCCATCTGAAGTGTGGATAGACCTGTGAAAAAGGAAAAAATTAGTCGTTAATGTCAAATTTTAACTTACATAAATTAGCTTGATTTTGAAAGTTTGGATTTAGATGTAGTTTTTCCTTTTCCTTTTTCCTTTTCCTTCCGCTGGAAGTGAAATGTTATTGTTGGTCCTTCGGCTCAACGCGACGGGTCAAACCCTCTTCAATCCAAAAGCTAGCCAGTGAAGAGCCGCGTTGAGTACGTTAAATCCGAGGATACATAACAATTCTCAAAAGATTTCATATGTTGCTATGAAATTCAACGTAATCTCTTGGATATAACTAGCCCAGGGTACATGATACATGTTATCAAAAGAAAATCATATGCAGGATTATTAAATATCATGAAAATATATGAAAAAACTGGTTCTTTTGAAGATATCAAAAGGAAAATTAACTCAATTCGGTCGTTTTACAGACGGGTGTTGAAAAAAAAGGTATATGAGCATCCAATTTTCTTATTCCTCATGTTTGTTAGTCAAATTTCACTACTTGAATGACGGATTGAGCTTGTGGCGGACACGATCAGAATGCCAACAAAATATTCATCTAAACAAGAGTAATAACACTTTGTCCATGTGAACGCACCCCAAGGATACGTTTAGAAGATCAGTGAACATATCGCGAGGGCAGCCAACTGCGAAAAATAAAAAAAAAAATATAGAAGGGAAGAAAAAAAAAAGAAAGGAGATGGCTTAAGTTCCGGCATCGAGTTTTCTTTCTGGAGGGATTGGCAACGTGTGAGCTTGAGAGAAGTCAACGAAATTTTGGTGATCGTAAGGAAAAACTGAAGAAACCGAAAAGTAAGGGACACCACCACTAAGCGCCGGTTGCAAAGCTTGCCTATTTCTTTTCTTTTGATGAGAATTGATGTCTCAAACTGATACCCCAGAAAGAAAGACAAAAAAAAAGAAAAAAAGACAGAGTGGTCAGTGGAGCACCTGCAGCGCAGTCTCCACTGCCAAATTTTATATTTGATAAACCAAAAAGGTAAAAGCAAAATAACAAAAACTAAAGGAAAATGATTTAAGACTGTCAAAAATAAAAGAAAAATGAAAATCGTAAATAATAACCTGAAAAATTTTTCTCAAAAATAACCTAAAAGAATTGGGAAGATAACCTAAAAATATACAAAAAAAATAAATTCCTGAAAAGACAAAAAATATAAATACCTGAAAAGAGAAAAAATAAATTTTTGAAAAGACAAAAAGTATAAATACCTGAAAAGAGAACAAAATTATGTAAATTCATAAAAATTAAAAAAAATTAAACGTAAAATCCTAAAATTTCAAAACAGAAAGAAAAAATAGACAAAACTAAAAATATCACAAAAATAAAAGAACATATACATTGAAAAATCGTGTTAAGTGTTTTTCTTTCCCATTTATATATAAAAGAGCATATAATTACATAAATAAAAGAAAAACAATCTATACTTGAAAACGACAACAAGATTAGCAGCATCCCATTCATCGTAAGCATCATCAGCACCAAGTAATCCTCAATGAAAAGAACGATCCAGTTCCACAACTACCGCAGCACCTCAGCAAATCAAAGAAGAATAGGAGAAAACAAAATAAAAAGAACGCAAGTATTTATGTTATTGGTATTATAAAGAAAAAAAAGGAAATTTAAATAGTATTTTAAAACTAAATATAAAATTATAAGAATATTAAATTAGTCACTTTCTAAAATAAGTTAAATTTATGCGAATTTTGAAAAGCTATTCTTAGTGTGGTGTCGAAAAATTATAGATGTAGGGTATTTTCTGTGCAGGGTAATATTTTTCTTTTTGAGTAAATCTCTGATTTCTTAAGTAAAAATAAGAGTTTTAGGCTTATTTACCTGTTATTTGGCGCCGGGTGATAAGGTGAAGTGGGCAAATGAACATCTAAAGAAAAATCTGGAAAGAAACAGTAGGGAAAACAAAGAGAGAAGTAACCCAAAAGGAAATTATAATACATTTTTTTGAGCATACCGTAAGAAGTCTAAAGAAAATAAAATAAGAAAACTTAAAAATGATATTATAATAATAATATAAAAACTAAATTAAGTATATTTGTATTTTTTTGTGTAAAAATAATGCCAATAAAGATTTAACTTTATAATCGTTCCCATATACCTTACCTGTAACTTACCTAAATACCTTACCTTTTACTTACCTACGTCTTACCTGTAACTTACCTAGATACCCTACTGTTGAGCTTTAATCCGAATAAAAGAAAAAACACTCGTTGACAATTTGTGTAGTTTTTCGAATTAGAGTTTGGCCGTTGCTGAACCGTTGTAACTGTAAATGCCTGTGAGTTTTCGTTATGTGTTTCTGCGTTGTCCTTGCGTTCCCCTTCTTCTTTCAACTTGATACAAAGAATATCAAAACTAGGCAGGCTGTCGCGCGTCTCTATGGCGACAACAAAATGTTCGTACCTTTTTGGAAGGCTGGAAAGCAAAATAATGGCTTGCAACTCACTATTTATTTCAATTCCAACTGCAGCAAGCTGATCCAAAATTTCAACGAATATGCTTATGTAATTGGACATGCTTTGCCCCTCAAACATTCGCATACTGAGCAGCTTTTTATATAGCAATACCTTTCTTACAGGGCCACTTGGTTGATGAACATCTTTTAGGGCGCTCCAAGCATCAAATTATGTTTTTGCATTTTTTACATAGCCCAATTGAGAAGGCTTTATGCTCAAGGTAATCATTGCCAGAGCTTTCTCGTCTTTACCTGACCAGTCATTGCCTGCACCGGCATCGGTCGCCTTTATTTCTCCAGACGCCACTTTCCATAGCTCCGCATGTACCAAAACGCTACGCATCTGAATACACCAGGAGTCATAATTTTTCTCCTCCAGCTTCTCAATTTGATACAATGCACTCATTTTGCTATATTTGTTTCACTTAGTCCAAACACCAAGTCAGGAAATGATTTTAAATTATTTTTATTTAATTACTAACGCGCCAGGCCGTGCCTGGGCCCATAACCTGTTGAGCTTTAATCCGAATAAAAGAAAAAACACGCGTTGACAATTCAACAGTTTATTAAAGACTAAAGTAATATTGTAGAGTAAGAGAGATATAGAGTAACACAAACATACTTATGTAGCTATTTAAATGCATGTATTGATTACATAGGATTTTTTATTTCAACACCTACCTCTTGCTTATTTTAAGACATATACTCAACATATGTTTATCTTATAAGTAACAAATATGAATTTGCCTAATTGTTTTGTGTAACAGTGAATGAAGAAAGAAATCTTAAATAATAATTTGAGCATTGAAGACTGAAATTTTCATAGTTATAATGTAAGTTAACATTAAATTTGGATTTTGCATAGTCTAAGTAAAAGATCTCGGTTCAAAAAAAAAAAAAATAAAAATAAGTGGTAATTTAAATTTAAGTGAACATTAAATTTAAATGTACATACTTTTAGCTATGGTTTAAATTTGTTTAAAAGAATTGTAATTTAAATTTGAGGACATTAAATTTAAATATACATAGTTAAGAAATAAATTTAAAATCTTTTAAAGGAAATAATATGTAAATTGCTTTCTTCAATATATGTATTAAACTGTTCGTAAGTGTAGTATGTATTGTTTACTTGTTAAATAAAAAAAAATATAATACATAATATATGTTAGTCTGTAAAACTTAATATTGAGTGTCGTCTTTATTTTAATATGGAGTAGGTTTCAGGTTTAGGTCATGCAGTCGCAGGAACAGTGCTACAACAGGCATCCATGCAGTGAAGGAGTCACCTTGGATGAAAGTAGTTGGCGGATAGGGTTGCCATGTACTACAAAAACAACAAAAAAAATAGGCATCTGAATAAGTATCCATTCGAATAGTGAAGGCTCTAGAAATGTCATTTTTTTTTTCTCAATATAATAGTGCGATCTTTTCTCATTTACCGTTTCCATTTTCAATCTGTCATTACTTTCTTTTCTTTGGCACGCGATTTTTCTTAAGTGTAACGATGTATGTGAGCACAACCTGATCCACCATTTCCGGCGAGCTCTAGCCGAGCAAACATTGCCAGCGTGCCGTGCTCTCGCCTAGTCATACGTTACATTTTGGCGCCCAACGTTCAGGCATAGTAAAAAAAAAATAAATAAAAGCCTGGTTTCTTTTCTCACTATTCCTTACTCTTCTTACTTTCCTTTGCTTTCTTCCAATGTATTTTTTTTTCTCTTTCTCTTTTGCTTTGTCTTTCGCTCGCATCAGATTTCGAACGTTGAGGTTGCCGTAGGTCCCGGAAAGCCACTGAGCTATGCCTGCGTTGCGACGGTAACCGATGTTGGAGAAACCTGATCCGACCGAAAGGGTTATACGATGAAGGGTGAGGCGATGCAATAAGTCAGTGTGGTATGTCATGGCACCACAGGTTTTAACCAGAGTCCATTCGCGGCCCAGCTACGGATTTCGTTTCCTAGCCTGGAATCGTCTTTTCTTAGATTTCCTCTTTTGATATAATTTTAGAAATTTTGTAGTGACATGATTTCGTCTGTTGGTAGATCAGGTGATTCGTTAACAATACGAATACTTTCGCTGCCACTAGCGGAATTAGAGTTTTCAAAACTTAATTTCAATTCCATTCCTTTCCTGTTTTTTTTCTCGCTAAAAACTTTAGAGCCCTACAAAGAGTTGCAATAAGTTGTTTAACATAAAATTTTTGTTCTAATTAAAAATTTATTGTTTTTCTTCTAATTAACAGTTTGGAAGGTACTTATTCAGATAAATTTTAACATTATGCATTAGTTCCTGAAAGTACTGCATTAGAATCCGTAACCTACTTAATAGTAAATAACAATAATCGTTTTTTCTGTTTACTTATATGTTTATTTTTATATAATTAATCATTTGCACGACTAACATAACATACATTCATCTACAGGTACACTTGTTGGTTTCACATTTAGAAAAGTTTTTTTTTCTCCTCTTCTTGTCCTCTTCTAAATCAATAAAATTTGATCTTGCCAACTTAACGTTATCTTGCATACAAAGGTATATACAAAAAAAAAAAAAAATAGTAAGCCTTGGTCTGGTAACCCTGACTTGAATTTGAGATCGAGTAAGGGCAGGTCTGAAAATACTAGATTACCACGAGGCAGAGGAAACTCTGTATCTGCTGTTAGTGGCAGGTCATTTCAGAATAGAGTCGGTAATAATTCACCAATTCAAATGTCTACCACAACCACAAACACTACTGTCACAACTTCGGCACCAATTATGTCAGTGCAGCAAAACAATCCCGTTACCACTGCTAACATAAACCTGATAGGAAATAATGGTGGGGTAAATGCAGGTAGTAGTAAAGGCAACACAAATACGGTTACGTCACAGCAGCCTAACTGCACAAAGTATCCGAGAAGAATTTGGGCAGTCAAATAGGCATATCTCTAATACACAACGTGCTCCTCTAGTGTTGACCCCTAGTACTGTCATAAATGAGCAGGGCCTAACTTTGCGGGAATATGTTAGTGCGAGTTCTGGTTTGGCGCAGGCTAGTATGATGCAAGAAGTAGAAGCTTGCATTCTTCGGCTCGTGCCACGAATTGTTGCCGAGTCAATGCAAGCCGAAAGAGAGCGTCACATGGGTAATGTTACTTCGCCATCATTGAATTCATTCTTTGATCGAGCGGGCGCGCATAACCAAAACAGTGGCCCAATGAATACTGACCCTGTGGCAAATAATCTGCATCAACAACAACCACATACAGAACCCCAAACCCAGTCACGTCAAAACACGATCCCAGCTCCAGAGCAGCGCCCATATCTCTAACAACAACCTCATACCCAATATTTTCATCATCAACCGAGCTTTCCGAATCCGCAGTTAGTCCAACAGCAAAATCCAACAAATTTTTATGCCCATTATAGTCATCTGCCCCAGCAGAGGTATCTTGAATTAAGCAAATGGGGCATAAAATTTGATGGGTCTTTACAATCAAATACGGTTGAAGACTTTCTGTTTAAGGATGAGGTGCTCCGTCAGGATTGTAATTGTCCATGGGATGAGTTGATCAGAAATTTTCATCAATTGCTCTCAGGTGAAGCTTCTGAATGGTTTTGGGGATACAGGAGGCAAAATTCGTGCATACAATGGGAGTCATTGAGTGCAACCATGCAGCGAAAGTTCAGCAGATTCGAGAGCGATTGTGAGATTCAACGAAAAATAATGGAGAGACGTCAGTCATACAACGAGTCAGCCGAAGATTTTTGTAAGGCGATCGTTGCTCTAAAGAATCAAATGCGCAAACAGATCCCTGAATTTGAGCTCGTAAGGATAGTCAAGGACAATTTAAAGGAAGGAGTATCCCAACAATTAGTTCAATTGATAGGTTGTTAGAAGAGTGAAAGCGGGCGGAAAGAAATATAGCTTAGCGTCAAAAAGAGCGCGACCACTTCCGCAGTACACCGCTTAGAAAATTCCACGAATTGGAATTTGAAGATCCGCAACAGGACTATTTTGAGGTCGAGGCAATAAATGTTCCACCAGCGGCATCTAGACCTAAACCACAGCTAGTCTGTTGGAATTGTCACTTGGTGGGACATGGCTTTTTCGAGTGTACCTCCACTCAGAGAAACATCTTTTGTTATAAATGCGGTGCTGAAAATGTGATTACCTATAACTGTAGTCGATGTCAGGGAAACGGGCAAAAGAACATGAGACGAGCTGGAGTTTCATGCCAGACGCAGCAAGACCAGCAAAATTAGATCATAATTTCAAAATATTAGAGAATAAAAACAAAAAAATAAATTTGGTAGACGATAAGATTAAATTAAGAGAGATTGTTCCATACCATATTAGGTTACAAAAGTACGAACAAAAAAGAAAGCAATTGTTTGAACAGAATAATAGTCTTATTAGTAAAAAGATTCTGGCGACAAGAACAAAATATGACAATAGAAAAGCGGAGCGTAAGGTTATAGCATCTTCAAGTATTCCGAGTGAGTTAGACATAAGACCGTACATGGACGTGTTAGTTAACAATTCAGAAATGAAAGGTCTGATGGATAGTGGTGCAAGTGTTAGTTGCCTATTAAAAAATTGTCTTGAACTTGCCGAAAAATTAAAACTCGATATAGTAGATTACAAGTCCATCATTAAAACAGCTGACGGCAAAGGACAGCAGATCATAGGCAAAATAAAAACCAAAATTACGTGTCAAAAAAAAACTGAAGACATAACATTGTACTTAGTGCCATCTCTTTCACAGAGCCTTTATTTGGGTTTCGACTTTTGGCAAAAGTTTAATATTATTCCCTTCATGGTAAATAGTCTAAAGGTCGAACCCACAGAAGTTGATACTGACACTCTAAAAATGCACGTACTGACAAAAGAACAACAGCAACAACTCGAACTAGCTAAAATCGAATTCAGATGTTATATAGGGTGTTTTTTTTAGAGGTATAGAACTTTAAAATGGAATAAAACAAAGATGAATTTTTTAAATAGACATGAAAATTACTTTATTCGAAAGATAATCTTCTGGCATTATAATTTAAATATGACTTCTGGCATATGAACGCCACGGCTAGCTCGGACGTAGTCTAAAATGGAGGTCCAATTTTCAAGGTATATCGCGAATTACGCGAGTAATGTTGGCTTCGAAGTATTGAATCGTAGCTGGCTTATCGACGCATACTTTTGGCTTCACATAACCCCAAAAAAAAAAATTAAGGTGTGATATCACAAGATCTAGGCGGCCTTCTTGACTTCATAATTGCAAAAATCATGTGAATTTTGAGTGAAAATAAAGTTGAAATTTTAGTGACTATAATAAATTTGCACAATTTGGACGCGTTGTTCATGCGTCAACCTGTTCATGATGAAATGGCAAACCAAACTGAATATAAATGACATTAGAGTTGCCAGATTTGACCACAAAATCCCAGTTTTATCTCTATTCGAAAAACAAACCTCTAAAAAAAACACCCTTTACAAAGTATGGTCTAGGGAAAACAGCATTAGAGGAGCACAAAATCGATACTGGCGACGCGCCACCAAAAAAAATGAGATATTATCCCATTTCACCTGCAGTTCAAAAATTAACGTACGAAGAACTGGACAGGATGCTTAGTCTTAATGTTATAGAGCCAGCAAATCAAGCCAGCTGGAATAACAGAACGGCACTTGTTATGAAGCCAGGGAAAAATAGACTTTGACGCATATCCATTGCCCAATATTGATGGTCTCCTAAGTAGGCTGGGTGACACGATCTTCATTTCGGCGGTGGATCTAAAAGATGCTTTCTGGCAAATTCCGTTAGAAGAGTCCAGTCGACAAAAAACCGCATTTACCGTGCAGGGACGGCCACATTACCAATTTATGGTAATGCCTTTTGGCCTATGTAACGCTGCACAACGTTTGTGTCGAATTATGGACAAAATTATACTGTCTGAACTGAAGGATCGGGTCTTAGTCTGCTTAGACGATTTGCTGATAGTGTCTCCTGATTTCAAAACTCACTGCGAAATTTTAAAGACCGTAGGTAAAAAGCTCACAGCTGCAGGCCTCACTATAAATATGCAGAAGTCTAAATTTTGTTTCATCGAGTTGAAATACTTAGGGTATCTTGTTGGAGGCGGCAAACTTAGAACCGATCCCAGTAAGATTGAGGCCATAGTTCGGATATCTCCACCTAAAAATATAAAGCAAGTTAGGCAATTCCTAGTTACTGCTGGATGGTACCGCAGATTTATATCCATTTATGCCACCCTCAGTGCACCGATAACAGATACTCTAAGGAAATCTTCAAAGTTTCAATTCACCCCTGAGGCTTAATGTGCTTTCGAAGAGCTCAAGAAAGCCTTAATTTCAAGTCCTGTCTTAGTCAGCCCAGATTTTAATAAACACTTTTTTGTTCAATGCGATGCGTCTGATGTAGGCATAGGCGCAGTTCTTTTTGAAGAGGATGCAACGGGAGAAGAGCACCCCATTGAATATTTTTCTCAAAATTTAACTCAGCTCAAAAAAATTATTCAGTGACAGAAAAAGAATGTTTAGCAGTTGTAGCCGCGATAGCTAAATTCAGACCGTACATTGAACTGATGCCCTTCACGGTGATCACTGATCACTCAAGTTTAAAATGGCTGATGAAACAAAAAGACCTAAACGGCAGACTAGCTAGATGGAGTTTAAAGCACCGTAAAGGTACAAAGAATGTTGTTCCCGATATGCTATCTCGTTTCGACATGGATGAGCTAGACTTAAACAGCCACGCAACAATCATAGATCTTGATTCCGAGGCATTTCAAAGTGAGGGATACAAAAGTTTAATTCAAACTATAGAAGAAAACAAGGATAGACTTCCTGACTTAAAAGTTTTGGACGGATACGCTTATAAACGAACGAATTTCTGTGACGGTGTTCCAATCAGTGAAGATCATTCATGGAAACTGTGGATCCCTAAAGAATTTACCGAAAATATTGTGCAATTTGCTCACAGTATGAGCACTACAATACACGGAGGAATAGCGAAGACCCTCGATCGTATCCGAGAGTATTTTTATTGGCCTGGTATGGTAACTGATGTACGTGACTTTGTCAAAAATTCCGAAATCTGCAAAGAGTGCAAGCCAACTAATAAGGTACTTCGACCAACTATGGGAGCTGAAGTAAATGCCTCCAGAGCTTTCCAAAAACTATATATCGATTTTTTAGGCCCTTATACTAGATCTAGAATTGGCAATTCCTTTATATTAATTATCTTGGACCATCAAACGAAATTCGTACTCTTAAAAGCTTTACCTAAGGCTTCAGCGAAAGCTGTTGTGAAATTTCTAACTGTTGAGGTGTTCCACAAGTTTGGAGTCCCCGAAACTATCCACTCGGATAATGGACCACAATACGTAGGAAAAGAGTTCAAAGAACTGATGGACATTTTTGGAATAAGACATATGAAAACAGCTTACCATGCTCCACAAGCAAATGCAAGTGAAAGAGTTAATCAGTCTATTTTAGCATCTATAAGAACTTTTCTACATAGTGATCAATCTGAGTGG
Source organism: Meiosimyza platycephala (assembly GCA_963662105.1). Lineage (NCBI taxonomy): Eukaryota > Metazoa > Arthropoda > Insecta > Diptera > Lauxaniidae > Meiosimyza > Meiosimyza platycephala. The sequence goes on along the minus strand of OY759211.1, from coordinate 51,676,279 downwards.
GACCAAAATTTGTCTAACATCGAATGCGCACTCAGATCTTCTGTGCATGCTTCGATAGGCATGACCCCATATTTTGCTCTATTTGGAAGCAATATATAATACGCATGCAAGTGCATACAAAATTGCTAGAAAATTGAATTTAGTAGAAGAAACCAAAGCTACTATCTTAACCAAGTCAGAAAAGCTAGAGCTAATTAGAAGTCGCATTAGAAATAAATTGCATAAAGCGTATGAAAAAAAATGTCAAAACTTACAACCAGCGAAGTAGGGAGATTATATTTAAACCGGGACAAGAAGAAAAAAAATTTTATACAGAGTGACTTTGCAAAAGGAATTAACGCTAAGCTTTGCCGTCCCTGGTTGAAGTGTCGGATTTTGAGTCAAGTCGGCAGGAACATGTATAAAGTGGAGAGCATCCAAGATAAACGAGTAGGCGTCATACACGCACAACATTTGTAACAATAAATAAGTAAAAAAAAAACTGACAGATTGGTGACTTGAACTCAATTGATGACTGCCGCCTCGATCTCAGATTGTAAAATTCGTTCGAAACCTAATTTTCGCTTCTAAAATATGAATGCATGTAAACGAACCATTTAGAAAGTACTCATTTGGCTATGCGTGACTGCAGTAAGAATCTAACAAGTGTAACGATAGAAATCATCACATGTGAACATCAGTATATCTTGTTCACATGTGAAATTTGTAGCATCATTGTTGTAGGAAATGATCTTTAGGTGCGGTTTTGCATTGCATGAACAAAAGATATTTTAAGAAAAAAGATTAAGTTAAGTAATTAAGTAAGCAATATGACATTCAAAACTTAGGTTACATTTGTAAGCCCGACAAAGATGAGTTACATAACACAAAGATTTTATGAAAACCGCTGTCAGCACACTTCGTATGGAAAGCATGCTAATCTGAGCATGGTGGCACCTCAACCCAGATGGCCACGTAAAAGTGCAGAGCAAGATGCTTGGCAGGCATATAGATGTGACATCAAGTATAAAACCAAAATATTAAAAAAACTGTGAATTTTACTATAGACATCCTGAAACTCACCCGATGTACTATGATGAGTGGCAATCATTTTGGAAAAGACACACTGAGGAGCTAAGAGCAGACGGCATTAATCCTGACAGCTATAATCACCGCAAAAAATGGTTCTTACATTTTGAATTATATATGCACAAAATACACTTGTAAGCAATTGAAAAAATCAAAATTAAAACCAAAGAACACTTTGGCCTGCAATGGCAAATATTCAATTAAAAATGTCGACATGGTATAGGTCTGTGGTAGCTGCGAGTGAATTGTTTTATTTCCTGTATGGTTTAGCTAAAGTTGTTGCAAGCTGTCAAACTCAGTTTAACTAATCTCGAAGGTGCTATGATGTCATGAACAACTGATGTTAAAAAAAAAAAACCTTAAAACGCCAACAATAAGACAATCAGGTTTACCAGTATGCGATGAAGATCGTGTCCAACTGCGGATGTTCCCAACCTTTCGGTCCTTACATAAGTGCGTACCGGACACGAACAGAATGCCAACAAAATATTCATCTAAGCAAGAGTAATAACACTTTGTCCATGTGAACGCGCCCCAAGGATACAATTAGAAGATCAGTGAACATATCGCGAGGGCAGCCAACTGCGAAAAATAAAAAAAAAATATAGAAGGGAAGAAAAAAAAAGAAAGGAGATGGCTTGAGTTCCGGCATCGAGTTTTCTTTCTGGAGGGATTGGCAACGTGTGAGCTTGAGAGAAGTCGACGAAATTTTGGTGATCGTAAGGAAAAACTGAAGAAACCGAAAAGTAAGGGACACCACCACTAAGCGTCGGTTGCAAAGCTTGCCTATTTCTTTTCTTTTGATGAGAATTGATGTCTCAAACTGATACCCCAGAGAGAAAGATAAAAAAAAGGAAAAAAGAAGAAAAGAGTGGTCAGCGGAGCACCTGCAGCGCAGTCTCCACTGCCAAATTTTATATTTGATAAACCAAAAAGATAAAAGCAAAATAACAAAAACTAAAGGAAAATGATTTAAGACTGTCAAAAATAAAAGAAAAATTAAAATCGTAAATAATGACCTGAAAAATTTTTCTCAAAAATAACCTAAAAGAATTGGGAAGATAACCTAAAAATATACAAAAAAAAAAATAAATTCCTGAAAAAACAAAAAATATAAATACCTGAAAAGAGAAAAAATAAATTCTTGAAAAGACAAAAAATATAAATACCTGAAAAGAGAACAAAATTATGTAAATTCATAAAAATTAAAAAAAATTAAACGTAAAATCCTAAAATTTCAAAACAGAAAGAAAAAATAGACAAAACTAAAAATATCACAAAAATAAAAGAACATATACATTGAAAAATCGTGTTAAGTGTTTTTCTTTCCCATTTATATATAAAAGAGCATATAATTACATAAATAAAAGAAAAACAATCTATACTTGAAAACGACAACAAGATTAGCAGCATCCCATTCATCGTAAGCATCATCAGCACCAAGTAATCCTCAATGAAAAGAACGATCCAGTTCCACAACTACCGCAGCACCTCAGCAAATCAAAGAAGAATAGGAGAAAACAAAATAAAAAGAACGCAAGTATTTATGTTATTGGTATTATAAAGAAAAAAAAGGAAATTTAAATAGTATTTTAAAACTAAATATAAAATTATAAGAATATTAAATTAGTCACTTTCTAAAATAAGTTAAATTTATGCGAATTTTGAAAAGCTATTCTTAGTGTGGTGTCGAAAAATTATAGATGTAGGGTATTTTCTGTGCAGGGTAATATTTTTCTTTTTGAGTAAATCTCTGATTTCTTAAGTAAAAATAAGAGTTTTAGGCTTATTTACCTGTTATTTGGCGCCGGGTGATAAGGTGAAGTGGGCAAATGAACATCTAAAGAAAAATCTAGAAAGAAACAGTAGGGAACACAAAGAGAGAAGTAACCCAAAAGGAAATTATAATACATTTTTTTTGAGCATACCGTAAGAAGTCTAAAGAAAATAAAATAAGAAAACTTAAAAATGATATTATAATAATAATATAAAAACTAAATTAAGTATATTTGTATTTTTTTTGTGTAAAAATAATGCCAATAAAGATTTAACTTTATAATCGTTCCCATATACCTTACCTATAACTTACCTAAATACCTTACCTTTTACTTACCTACGTCTTACCTGTAACTTACCTAGATACCCTACCTCTTGCTTACTTTAAGACATATACTCAACATATGTTTATCTTATAAGTAACAAATACGAATTTGCCTAATTGTTTTGTGTAACAGTGAATGAAGAAAGAAATCTTAAATAATAATTTGAGCATTGAAGACTGAAATTTTCATAGTTATAATGTAAGTTAACATTAAATTTGGATTTTGCATAGTCTAAGTAAAAGATCTCGGTTCAAAAAAAAAAAAAATAAAAATAAGTGGTAATTTAAATTTAAGTGAACATTAAATTTAAATGTACATACTTTTAGCTATGGTTTAAATTTGTTTAAAAGAATTGTAATTTAAATTTGAGGACATTAAATTTAAATATACATAGTTAAGAAATAAATTTAAAATCTTTTAAAGGAAATAATATGTAAATTGCTTTCTTCAATATATGTATTAAACTGTTCGTAAGTGTAGTATGTATTGTTTACTTGTTAAATAAAAAAAAATATAATACATAATATATGTTAGTCTGTAAAACTTAATATTGAGTGTCGTCTTTATTTTAATATGGAGTAGGTTTCAGGTTTAGGTCATGCAGTCGCAGGAACAGTGCTACAACAGGCATCCATGCAGTGAAGGAGTCACCTTGGATGAAAGTAGTTGGCGGATAGGGTTGCCATGTACTACAAAAACAACAAAAAAAATAGGCATCTGAATAAGTATCCATTCGAATAGTGAAGGCTCTAGAAATGTCATTTCTTCCTGTCATTTTTTTTTTCTCAATATAATAGTGCGATCTTTTCTCATTTACCGTTTCCATTTTCAATCTGTCATTACTTTCATATCTTTGGCACGCGATTTTTCTTAAGTGTAACGATGTATGTGAGCACAACCTGATCCACCATTTCCGGCGAGCTCTAGCCGAGCAAACATTGCCAGCGTGCCGTGCTCTCGCCTAGTCATACGTTACATTTTGGCGCCCAACGTTCAGGCATAGTAAAAAAAAAATAAATAAAAGCCTGGTTTCTTTTCTCACTATTCCTTACTCTTCTTACTTTCCTTTGCTTTCTTCCAATGTATTTTTTTTTCTCTTTCTCTTTTGCTTTGTCTTTCGCTCGCATCAGATTTCGAACGTTGAGGTTGCCGTAGGTCCCGGAAAGTCACTGAGCTATGCCTGCGTTGCGACGGTAACCGATGCTGGAGAAACCTGATCCGACCGAAAGGGTTATACGATGAAGGGTGAGGCGATGCAATAAGTCAGTGTGGTATGTCATGGCACCACAGGTTTTAACCAGAGTTCATTCGCGGCCCAGCTACGGATTTCGTTTCCTAGCCTGGAATCGTCTTTTCTTAGATTTCCTCTTTTGATATAATTTTAGAAATTTTGTAGTGACATGATTTCGTCTGTTGGTAGATCAGGTGATTCGTTAACAATACGAATACTTTCGCTGCCACTAGCGGAATTAGAGTTTTCAAAACTTAATTTCAATTCCATTCCTTTCCTGTTTTTTTTCTCGCTAAAAACTTTAGAGCCCTACAAAGAGTTGCAATAAGTTGTTTAACATAAAATTTTTGTTCTAATTAAAAATTTATTGTTTTTCTTCTAATTAACAGTTTGGAAGGTACTTATTCAGATAAATTTTAACATTATGCATTAGTTCCTGAAAGTACTGCATTAGAATCCGTAACCTACTTAATAGTAAATAACAATAATCGTTTTTTCTGTTTACTTATATGTTTATTTTTATATAATTAATCATTTGCACGACTAACATAACATACATTCATCTACAGGTACACTTGTTGGTTTCACACGAACATGAATGATAGTTGGACCGCTGAGAACAATCATTCAAATCTGATGAACTTTTGATTGACGAACATGATCGCTAGTGTGTACCGCCTTTAAATCAGTGATCGGCAAAGAGCGAAACTCACATTTTTCCTTATTCTGAAAAAAGAGGAAAGTCTAATAGCCCAAACAGAATTCCGGCGTACGACGTAAATACCGCCAGCCGTCGCGGCATTTACGCGGAATTCTGTTTAAGCTATAGAGCGCTTTCACCATAGAAAAATTCATGTACGTTTTAATTTTTTGGCAAAAACTCTTACAATTCTGATATGTATTGCTTTCGCACTTCTTTGTTTTTTTTTAATATATAGAGCCTTTCCCAATCGATATCTTTTTACCTAGGCAAATCGCGGTGAAAACCATTTTTTGCCTGGTGAGTAAAATTTGCACTCTGGTTACTAAAATTTCCAATTTTGCGTTCCCAATTGATTTAAATTTTGACAGCATGAAATTTTAACATTTCATATTGAAAGTATGCAAATGCAAAATGCATTTATCGAATTTTGATATTGAAATAAATAATTTGTACTTTGAAATGCGTATTATAATTAAAAACCATATACGCTTCCTAATGACCATAGTTTATGTTAATGACCCTGATGAATCAATCGGGAGATGACAAATTTATGCAATTCGTTCTTGGCGAAAGAAAATGCTAAAGTAATGCACAAAACAAGCCTGAAGTAAAAGTCACGGTTAAAAGGACTTAGCGTGGTATTACTTTAACAAAACGTATTGTTATTTATGGCAGCAGCTGCAAGGCAGACAATGCTTTGGTGCCAATACATACACCCAACGCAAAAAAAAGCCGCACGCACATAAGACTAGAAATTCAAGGTTACGTTGTTGGGATTTCCACGAATATAAACTAAGCGCGCTGATTTTTTTTTTGGGGAATTCCCTCGGTTGTTCTTTATTACTTTTTCGAAGTTTTGTGTGTGCTTTGTTTGAATAGAGTTTTTTATTGAATTTTGAAAAGTGGTACAATTAATATCATGGTTAGAGGAGCGCAATTGTCACAAATTCAGAAGGGCGTTATTATTGGTTTAGCCGATGAAAATGTACCTATTCGTAGGATAGCGGCTAGAATACAGTGTAATGAAAGCTCAGTGCGCAGCTTTTTAAAAAAATATTGGGAAACTGGTCAGTGGGAGAGAAAAAAAGGCTCTGGACAGAAGAAGTGCACCAATCCGAGGGAAGACCGGATTATTTTAAAAACATCGCTTCAAAAATGCAGGTGAAATTAGAGCAGAGATACAGGAATCACATCACATTCAAATATCTACACGAACAGTCCAATATCGGCTGAATTATATGGGTATGTTGGCCAGAAAAGCTGCAAAAAAACCACTACTAACTAAAAAAATGAAGGAAAAGCGGCTTGACTGGGCTAAAAACAAAAAAAATTGGACTGAATCTGACTTGTCAAGAGTCATATTCTCAGATGAATCCAAATTCAACCTCATCGGACCGAATGGTTTTCGCACAGTGCGCCGTAGAGTTAATGAACGCTTTCAGGAAAATTTCATCCTTCCCACCGTTAAGCATTCGCCCTATGTCATGGTATGGGGATGCATTTCCAAATACAAAGTGGAGGCGATTTTAATGCAAGAGGGTGCAGTGAATGCCAAAAAATACGAAGAAATAATTTTCACCGGGCTTATCCCAAGCTTAGAGTCAATAACAGAGATGGAGGCAAGTCCCATTTTTCAAGACGATTCTGCTCCTTGGCATAGAGCGCACTCGGTAAGTATCAACTTAAATTTATAATATCCTCACCACGTTTTTGAGCCCAGTCCAGACCTCAATCCAATTGAAAATGTTTGGAGTCTAATGGGAGCCAAAATTAACAAATTGAAGCCCAAAATCATGATAGAGCTGAAGGAAACCATTAAAAAAGTTTGTTATCAATAAATTACGGCAGAATATTTGGGAGCATTATTTGATTCTATGCACAACAGGATTAATAGTGTCATTAAGGCGAAAGGAGGCACTACAAAATATTGAAAATTATTTAAAATTATTAAAAAAAAAAAAATTTTGTTGCTTATTAATAAAAATGAAAAATTTATAAATAAATTAGTAAGAATAAATTTTCTTTGTTCACAAAAATTATGTTTTCATATTTTTAAAAATATTAATTTATGATTGGTCTAATAGTGATAAGATAGCTGAAACTGGAGGATGTTTGGTTAAAAATTTATTTTTAATTGTTGAAAGTATATTTTTTATATTAAGCCTTTATAATTCTACTGAGAGTAAGTCCACACATAATTTAAAAGGTACATTTTCATGATTTGGATCGACATATAAAAGTTTTGCAGGCCTAAAACTACGAATTGCAGCAAAAATGTAATGCGGCTTTTTTTCTTGCTTCGATGAGGAAATGAAATATTTAGAGAATATCAATAAACGCAAGAACAAATTTTACCAACCAAAATTGATTTCCCACCACTTTTACGGGAATTCATATGAGATGAGACAGGGGAAGAAAATCCAATGATGAAGGTTCATTTCAAAACAGTTTATTGTGATGAAAAAACAACCGTTGAAATATCATGGGATGCTTAAAAGAACGCATTTTAGGGACAACTCTCCGATCTTTTTGTTTTTTTAGGTGAAATAGCGTTTTAGGAATAAATAATAATTTGAAAAAAAAATCGCTTGCATCTGGTTTCGGAGATATAGCCATCGGAAGTTGCGTATATAGCTTTATAAAAAACGGTATAAGTTAGAAAACACTAAACATATTTCTAAAATATGGGTGTCATGTGAATGGTAACTTGATAAGGTATAAAATCGACGGATAGATATTTGAAATTCGTATAATCTTCAAGATATGACGATTTTTGTAAAATTGTGACCATTTTTTTTTTTCATAGAACCGTTATTTTTTCCAGAAAATGTTTAATTAATGTATAATTTTTTTTAGATCTCAAGAAAGCCTAATTTTTTCCCCTTAATCACATATCACCTTACATCACATATCACCAAAATTTTTTTAAAATAACCTAGTTTTTATCGAAAAATAAAAACAGCCAGCTTTTTTTAAAAAAAAAGTCTAAATTCTAAGAAATCCTCACATCTCGAAAACTAAACAACAAAATCCTAATATTTACATACATCACAATTTCATACCTTATTAAATTACCTTTCATATAATATCCATATTTTGGAAATCTGTTCAGAGGATCCCAACTTATATAGTTTTTTATAAAAGCTATATTAGCAACTTCCGATGGCTATATCTCCGAAAGCAGATTCGAGCGAGACTTTTTGATCACATATTATTTTTTAAATTAAAAACTACGTTAGAAAAATTTGGTTTAAATAAAAAAGGATTGTCCCTAAAGTCAACTGAAGCTAAAAAGAATAACAAAGATAAAAATTCCAGAAAATCAATTTGTTTATTGAACTTTTAAACGTGTACAATACTACATTGAGTTGTATATTGTGCGTTAAATACTTTTTTATAAATTAAACATACATCAAAATTGGAAATGTTGAGCTGGGGCTTATGCAGCAATAACGAAAATTTTTTAAGAATGATTTTTCTTTGCAACAAAAAACAAACAGGCAGGAAACTTGAGTTATGCGTCTTAGATGGGAAATCATCTATCGAAAGTTGTAGTGAAAAAATCCATTTCCTTTTTAACACTCCTCGCCAGATGATATACAGTTAAACCTCCTACAACGCGGTGAATAGGTTCCTGAAAAACTCCGCGTTGTAGGAAATCGCGTTGTAGGAGATTCTAACTCCATACAAAAATCAAAGTTTGGTTCCAAAGTAAAAAAATTTTCAATAAAATATTGGAATTTGTATAGTAAAAATATGTGCTTAATATAATTTTGTGTATTTATTTGTTGAGTCATAAGAACATACATATTATGTAATTTAATAACACTCCATTTATTTAAACAAAAACAAAACAAAATAAAATAAAATTTCAGTTCTACGTAAAATATTCAAGTTGTTTGTTATTTGTTTGTCACTTTGTAAACACATGTTCAAGTGTAGGGTGGCAATGCTATAAAAAAGATAGGTATCAAAGTAAGAACAAAATGCAAAGAATTTTATTTGGGCAAGAAAACCTTTATCAAATTAAAATAGTAAATATTTGAAAAAATTTTCGTAAAAAAAAATTTAAAAATTTCTTGTTGTTGAGATGTAATACGTCTGAAATACAAAATTTCATGATCAAATCAAAAACGTTTATCTAAAACAAATAATTAAATGCATACTTTTGTGACCACAACAATATCCAAACCCATATTTGTTATTAGTGCACTATCAGGTAACAAATCATCATCGGTTGAATTTTTTCTCAGAATCTAAATCATCACCAGCTTCACAATAACTTTTTCACGTTGTGATCAAATTTCTGCAGGTTCCAATTTCAGACTCTCAATATAATCGGAGATCACATTAGTCCAATGATTGTTCAAGCCAACCCCATGGTGTGGTCACCGATACTGTGAGTAATATAAGTGTGCATAGTTATTCTCCTTTAGAGCATAACGCAATAGATTTGTATATCCTGGATCACCGTCAGATTTTTATAAATGTTTATATATTTGGCTGCTGACTGTAAAGGAATACGTGCTTCGCATAGACGACGAAATTCAGCATATTGCTTCCGTGCAAAGCTCACATTTTCATGGTTGGCAGCAAATTCGGTGGGTAATAGAAATATGTACAATTTGTAACAAGATTTTCATTTTTTTTTCATTTTCATTTCATTTATTGTTGATAATATTAGTACATAAGAAATTTCTCTTTTAAGTACAACAATCAATTGAATATTTGGATAATTATTTAACTTAAGAATAAATATAGCTTAAAAACTTAAATAGAACAACATAATACTAATTATAATAAAAAAAATAATAAAAAAAGACATACAGGAAGGCGGGGCAAAGCGGTACACGGGGCAAAGCGGTACAAAGGGTATATTTATCCTTGCATTATAACGCCATCTAATGTAATTATAAGGAAATTGTTTTTGAGTAGTGCTCTTGTAACTTCCAGGTTATAGCGACATTTCGACCTTCCGTTTTCGAGATCCACGAAGTTCATCAAAATGAGTGCAGCCGATGTAAGATTCGAGGATTTTCGACTTAAGTAAATTCATTTCATATGAATAATTTAAAAAATATCGTAGTATATATTAATGACATTAATTTTTTTTGACAACGATTTGTTTATGTTGATAAATTTTTGTTTCGCGAGTCTGTATGTTTACATAGGTCATGGCGGCAGAGTGGTATTGCACTTCGTATACCGCTTTACCTCACCCGTGGGGCAAAGCGGTATAAACGTACTTTCTTTTTGCATCGTAATAATGAACATCTTCTGTTAAGAAAATAATTAGCCTAATTACCTTAATAGATTCAATATAGATCGAACTAATAACTTACATGTTTAATTGTGCGAAAAAATTCTTCTTTTTTTGTGAAAACTTCATTTTCCCGTTAGGCATACCGCTTTGTCCCACCTTCCCCTAGGTACATATATATGGTATACTATTATTTAAGAGCGAGTAGAAGAAATAAAAGAAAATTAAGAAGGTTAGGGGAAAAAAAATTATAATAAAAAAAAAAATAAAAAAATAATGAATGCTGAAAGTTTTTCTTATTGAATATACACTTTGTATCTCTTGGTAGAGAGTTCCACAAACGAATAGCTGTTTATTTTGCCTTACTAAAAAAAATTAATTATTAAATTAAAATTAGGAAGATATACTTATAAAAATAAAAAATTAAATTGGCACAAATAAGTTTAAGTACAAGAAAAAAAATTCATATTTTATACAATATACGGCCAATAAGCTTGCTACCCACAATTCGCTTCCGCAAAAAACACGGAACTATAGAGCAAGTTCACAGGATAGTAGCACAAATTAGAAAGACATACGAAGATAAAAAATACTGCTCTGCAGTGTTTCTTGATGTAGCTCAGGCTTTTAATAAGGTATGACATGATGGACTTTTACACAAAATAAAAAAAATTACTACCTAAAAATACACACGCTTTACTTGGGTCCTACCTTACAGGGCGTAAGTTCCGTGTAATATATAAAAATTACATTTCAGAAGATGTGGAAATCTTTGCAGGCGTGCCACAAGGTAGTGTTCTTGGCCCAATTCTTTACCTTATATACACTTATGACTTGCCAACAAACAACTCTATGTTTACATCTACTTTTGCTGATGACACTGCAATTTTGTCTTGTCACGCAGACCCTAATAGTGCGTCACATACCCTCGATGAACATATGCGTCTAGTTAAAACATGGTTTTTAAACCATGAAAAGAAAAAATGCAAATGAAGTTGAAAGCGTCAAGCATTAATTGGCTTTTACATAAACATTCAAAACTCAGCCTTGAATATAAAGTTCTTTTGTATAAAGTTATTATTATACCTATATGGTCATACGGAATCCAACTGTGGGGCAACGTAAGCTTATCAAATATAGAACTATTGCAGAGGTCTCAGTCAAAGATACTTCGAACTATTTCCGGCGCACCTTGGTATGTCAAGAATATGAACATACACCAAAACCTTGGTATACCTTTTATTAAGCTGATGAAGGAAGACAAAAAGCGAACATATCAACAAAAATTGCAGCAGCATCCGAACATAATCGCTAGGAACCTACTCCTCACATCGGCTACGTCTCGACTAAAGAGAAATATATTTTATACAAAATTATATCATGAAGCATGTAGCACAGATTCAATTTCTTCATGGTTAAATGAAAAAAGCCAAATTTTTAAATATTTTAGAAGTTTCTGCGCGGATTCCATTCCTTTAATTAGACAGGGGAGTTTATTAAATAATCTATAAGATAATATAGAAAAAGAATTTCTAAATTTAGTTGTGCGAAACAGAGGAACAATTACTTCACGAGTGTTTCTTAAATGTTATTGAGAAGTAGCAGTGCTGTTTATACTCAGACCTTTATTTCGAAACTTTTTTAAGACTTGAAAATAAAATAAATGACGTAAAGGCAATATGTTAAACGTTTTAAATAAGTGAAATGATGGAGTTGTTCGACTTTTGCCGCATATTTTCCTTATAACACATTTTTGTAAAACAAGCAAAGGTTTAGTTTTATTGCCATAAGCACCTCCCCAGCAAGAAATGCCGTAGATTTACCTTGATTGAAAGATACCAAAGTAAATCATTTTTAGTTTATAAAAATTTCGAATTACAGATCTACAATTTACTTTGAGTGAGCCTATGTGCTCACGTCAACTTAACTTGTTATCAATTGTGATATTCAGATATTTAAATTGATTGACAACTTCAATTTTAAAACACCGGTTATTGCATGGCTCATTTGAATCATAAGTCGTGGCGCGACAGTCACATAGTTTGAATTTTTTACAATTACAATCATGATACATTATTAATATCAATCTCCGGAGAATCTCGAGAAGTCAGATTGAAATACATTAGTCGTGTTTTATTGCTAATTATTAGCTTATGATGCGCAAACCACATTCTTACTTTCTCCAAATCATGATTTATGTCAAAGATTAAATTCAAAGAAGAGTTTGTTGCATAGGTGATACCAAGGTCGTCACCTTGGCCCGAGGACTGAGCCCTGGGGAACTCCAAGTTTAAGTACAGTAGAATTTTAACGACTTGCGTTCGATTAGCAAGATAAGAAGCAAGCTAGTAGTGAAGCTGTCCCCTATATCCAATTCGTCCAAGCTTGTCCAGCAGCATTGAGTTGTCGACCATATCGAATGCTTTGGTGATGTCAACAAAGAGGCTGGCGCATTGCATTTTCATATCTAAATTTTTATGAAGCGTACTATTGAAATCGAGTAGAGCATCCTCAGTAGAAGCAATGTCAGGAAAGTTGGCCCAGCCATTTTTGAAATTTAAAAAAATTAAAGTTGTGCTAGAGTTGTGCTGCGTTGTGCCGTAGTAAATATGCATACATTTTTGTATACCTACAAGTTACAGTGACTTACAAAACTGTTCACAAAAAACCAAGTAGCCACATTTCTTGCTACAAATTTCAAATTCGACTATTTTTGTAATTTTTAATGGTATGTAGCAAAGAAGATGCTACTTTAAGTTTTTGTGTACTTACCTTTATAATATTTTATTTATATACAAAAATAAAACGAAATAATTGAAAAAATGATTTTTATGAAAAGTTTTGTAAGTCACTGTATATGTAATTATGAAAACTTACGTAAAATGTAAGAAACGTAACCTTCTGGCAACACTGCTCAAATCCAACAAGCGTCCCTAGTTAACCCTTAAATGCATGACTTCAGCGATTTCGTTCTAAAAAATCACCAACATGTATCTTGCAATTCTAAAACCACATATGCTTTCAGATTTTCAATCAGACCCTTATCTCGCGAGTTATCTTTGTTAACCTGGTTGTGCCACATATGACCCATCATGCATCATAGGAATTTCTTAGTTTCATATATGAAATTAAAATAAAATAAGAAAAACATACAGGATATGTGATAAAAAGTTATTTATTCATTATGAAAAGCATTAAAGCAGTTTGTGGTAGCAATCAGGCAAATGTGAGTGCCACGGTACCCGGTCATAACCACCATGGTCATAGTCCCCAAAATGATTTTGGGCATTATGTCTATTTTTTTCCGGTCATAAGCCCCATTTTTGTTTTTTTTTGGGATATGACCACTTGTAAGAACGGACATAGTCCCCTAAAATAGGATTTGGACATAAGGCCAAATAATTTTGGGCAGTATGTCCACAATAAAAGTGGACATAGCACCCAAAATTAACTGTTAGGAAACTAAAATTAACCAAACCGCGGCCGAAGGTTGGACATATTGGACATACCTTAACTTTTATGTAGAAATTCTATTGCTAGCAAAGCCGGTGTTGGACTTATTATAGACTGAACTGCGGCCAAAAAATTCCTACAATGCATGGTGTGCTATATATGGCACAACCATACTTTTCACTATCTGAGACACAAAAAAACATAAATAGTGAATCTAACTATAGATAAGATGAATTTATTTATCAAAGTATTCACTTGATTTTTCTCGCGGCGAAATATCTTATTTTAATTCACTTTTTTAGTTTATAAAAACCTGTGTTGAATTAATTTCTTTCAGATTGTGTTTTACAATTTTGGCAACTGACAGCTCTGGGAACTGAGACATTTTAGTAATGCCATTGTGAAAAAACAAAAGCTTGGTAAAGGAACGACCGATTTCATTTAATATTTCTGCTAAAAGTGATTTCGTTAAGATATAGGAAGAATATCTGTGGTTGTGACATATGTGGCACGTCATGCATTTAAGGGTTAAAAATTAACACGGTTGGTATAAACAATTTGTTTAGTTTATAAAAATTGAAATAAAGAATTCGAATCAAAAAATACTAAGGCACAATGTAGCACAACCCTAGCACAATCTGGTGCAATTTTCATTTTTTCAAAATTTCAAAATGGCTGGGCAACTTGTACTTGAAATGGGTACTTTTCCAAAGAAAAAAATTTAGCTTTGGAGATATCTTTTTTAAAATTTACGGCACAATGTAGACAGTGTTGCCAGAAGGTTACGGATCTTACATTTTACGTAAGTTTTCATAACTGCACGTAACTTGTATGTAAGAAAATTTTTTAAGCATATCTTCGTAACTTTGTTATGATGTCATGGCTGATGCGTACCACATCGTAGCTGTCTCTGTTAAGAATTTACCTATTTTTAATTTATTACTCACATGATTCATTATGCTTGTTTGAAATTACCGCGTTCTGTAGAAGACACATTAAGAAGTACTGGCGCACACTTTAGTAGTAGCTCTAAGCGCCAGTTAATGTTTAAAGAATTCCAAGAGTTCTTTGGAGTTGAATTGCATAAAATTTTAAGTCCATCAAATATAAGATGGCTTTCATTGCAGGCGTGTGTCGATCGAACACTTGAGCAATATGACGCTTAGCAAAAGTATTTTCACCGTGAAGCAAAAGAAGATCCAATCAAAGTTACTGATTGCATTGCCCAATCACTTAATAATGAATTAACAAAAATTTATCTCGAACTTATGTCTTACACATTAGAGCTGCTAAATGTCTTCAATAAATTATTTCAATCAGAAAGACCACTGCTGCATCGGTTACGTCCAGAGACTGAGAAATTTATTCATACTATTGATAGTAACTACATAGAAATCAATTATTGCAAAACAACTGAAGTTTCCAATGTTCAGTTTAAAAATTCTCTGTTTATTTGGGTCTACGGGCTCAAAATTCTATTCAAGAATTATCTGCAAAAAAAAGAAAATCGAAATTCAAAATTTTCGGAATAGTTATTCAGCGACCCCATATTTGATATTATATCAGTTTTAGAGCCAAAAAATGCTCAATCAAATTCCTTAATACTTCTTCTATTCTCATAATATCGGCTCAATCAAATAATATTCACTTGATTAATAACTGTATTTTTCATAGTTTAATTGGAAAATTACTGCGACGTAACTTTTGATGTCAAAATGTAACTTTTCAAGCATACTAACGTAACTTTTGGCCAAACCTCGCTGGCTACACTGAATATAGCACAACTCTAGCACAATTCGTTTCAACATTCATTTAATTGAATATGGCAATAGTTTGGGCGGATTTCCAAAAATCAATAATGGTTTGGCCAAATTGCATCCGAAAATTTGTTTTGCTCATAAAATTTTTGTTATTGGAATTTTTTTTTTAAATTTGCGGCACTATACAGCGCAACTCTAGCACAATCCGGCACAATTTTATTTTTTTTCATGCTTCCAGAAATCAATGGTTGGGCCAACTTGTACTTGAAATGGATACTTTTGCAAAGAAAAAAGTTTATTTTTGGATATATCTTTTTTAAGTTAACGGCACAATATAGCAGAACTCTAGCACAATTAAGCCCAGCATTCATTTATTTGAATTTTGAAATAGTTTGGCTGAATTTCCAGAAATCAATAATGGTTGGGCCAAATTGCATCCGAAAATTAGTTTTGCTCATAAAATTTCTGTTATTGGAAATTTTTTTTTAAATTTTCGGCACAACGCAGCACAATCTACCACAACTTTAATTTTTATAAATTTCAAAAATGGCTGGGCCAACTTTCCTGACATGTAGAAGCACCTTGCTGAATATTGGCTAGAGCTCAACTCCTTATTCTTATCTAAAAAATTCAGCATCGTTTTTTAATGGCATTTTCAAAAACTTTTGCAATAGCAGGAAGAAGAGATATAGACCTATAATTTTGAACATTTTTTCGTTCCTGTTGCTTAAAAAGGGGAGTAATAATTGCGCTTTTTAGTTCATTAGGGAACACATTACAGTGAACACTTAAATTGAACAAGTGAGCAAGTATATCGGAAATGTTATATGCAATTTCCTTCAAAGACATATTTGTGATTTCATCAATCCCACAGGCGTTTGAATTATTTAATGAAAGGATAATTTTTACGACCTCCATAGCTGTGACATCTTTGAAAAAAAAGGAATTTGGCTGAGAAATATATTTTTCAATGCTATTACAAGTACAGGACGCGAAATCAGTGTTAAAAAAAGATGCAATAGAAGATACATAATCGTTGAACTCATTTGCAATTAAAGAGTAATCATGGCATAAGACAGTATTAATATTTAAACTTATAGGATCATTGAATTTTACTCGTTTGTTAATTATACCTTTGTCATTCTTTTTTAAGGTCACCTTGGCAGTTCAAAAACTCTGAGCGAAAATAATTATCACGAACCAAAGGGATTTCACGTTTAACTTCCGAAGAAACTTTCTCATAGCGATTTTTAAGTTGTGCATTGTATGGGTGTTGAATACATTTGTTTTCATAGTTTGTGTTTTAAACGAATTTTTTGCATTAACGCTCTTTTGAACTAGGATGGTGAATTATTTGAGTAGCCTTACTAAAGTGGTATTTCAATATGCTCGCAGTTATAAACTTAAACCCAGTTTTCAAAAAGAAGACTAGAATTCAAAATAACATAGTTAATCTTTTTATAACTTGAGGACGAAAGACTTGGTGACGTCAATTCGACTGCTTTGAGTACAAAGCCCGTCAAGCAATGGTCACTGATATTTAAATCAAAGTTAAGACAGTTTTGAAGCTTATCTCCACAAGGGGACGTCCATTAATTACGTGAGTTAAAATAGGGGGGGAGGAAGTCCGGCAAAATCTCACCAAATCTCACCAAGGGGGGAAGGGTCAAGGAAAACCTCACGTCAACTTTTTAATGCATAGAATTTACATTAAAAATTATAATTTAAATCTCACGGGAGGGAGGGGAGGAGTTCCGCCAGATCTCACCAAGGGGAGGGGGGTCCGAATTTTCTAAAAAACACCTCACGTAATTAATGGACGTCCCCCAATCCCATCTACATATTACATTAGGGATGGCCAGCTGCGGTGCCCAAAAGTCGACAGCGCGCTGACGTTTACAACAAACATTTCGCGCTAGTATGTGTACCAGGGATGTCGTTTTGGAATTTTTGACCGCAGTAAAAATTCCAAAAAATTGTGGGAAAGTAAAGTGTTCGCAGTGTTTTAAAAACAAAAGTGCAGTGAATTTCGCAGTGTTATAAGAAAAAGATACATACATGTACAGTGAAATTCCTTATTATGGACAGCCCATATAACCGGACAGCTCCTATAACCGGACACATTTCGGCGACACTCACTTTTACTTAACTTTTCCATATAAAATTAATTCCGATAGCCGGACGCTTCAAAGACCGGACGCGGACACTATAATTTAAGTCAAAATATCTCTTTTAAACGGACAGAAATAAATAAGAATTCTATTAAGTTTGTACATCTTCCCTTTTTTACAAATTCTAATTAGTTTTTGTTTTGAAAGTAACGAATTTGGTGGTTTCCCCAATAATGCTAATATCAGAAGTGTTGAGTAGAGTTGGTCTTTTTCGTTCATTCTGGTTTGCTGGTTTTGACGAATTTTCGAAAATAGATCAAAGTTTATTAACTGAAGTCAACAATATTGAAGTACAATTTGAAAATCAAAGCGCCACTCTAGAGATAAGCGATAAGCATCATACGATGATGCATTGAAGCAAGTTCCCCGTTTGAAGCATTTTGCCGGAGATGATTTTGTAGCATTTCATCACATCAAGAATTTCATTGTATTCGACTATTTTTTTTAGTAACATTAAAAAAACAGATTTTTTCGATAAACTATAAGTAAAATTTAATTATTTGTTAAAATTAAATAAACCAAATTGTGGCTGTTAAGTCATTTAATGCTGTATGCCTTGTTGTTTAAGATTTATTTTAATTCTTTAATTAATGACTATTTTAGTCAATGAATTTAATTTAATTTACTTATTTTTAAAACCACCTTTGGTATAGGTTTAAGGAGAATTAAATTACGCCCGTTTTAGAACTCGGCATCAATGTTGAGTTACTGCAATAACTTTTTATTTAAATACTTTAATATTTTAGTTTTTATATTGTATCAATATGTTTTTGTGAAACTTGATAAAATGAAAATTTTCAATTTTCACTTCTTAATAAAAACTTATCGAGTTCGTACATAAAATTGTACTGCGTATTTTTATTCTAATAGGTTATATATTTCGTGGATTTTGCAATATGGATCTAAAACTGCATTTTCCTAAGCTTAGCAGCAGCAGCTATCATACTTGGAAATTTAACATGGAGCTATTGCAAATTCGAAATGGTTAGTCCGGGATGGAAAAGTGCGCGCAGTTATTGGTCTTTCCCTTGAGGAGTCGCAAAAGATACATATAAGGCGGTTGAAGACAGCACGGGATTACTGGTATACACTTCGAAAGCAGCATGAGAATCAAATTTATCGAATAGAGTGAGTCTTCTTCGTAAACTATCAACAACTCGAATGCAAGAAGGTCAAGCTATGGAGGACCACATTGCTAGTATGTTGGACATTGTTAATCGATTCTCAGATTTAGATGAAACGTTCCAGGAGCATAAAGTAGTAGCATTTTTATTGGCAAGTTTACCAGAGAGCTACAACATGCTGGTTTCAGCACTTGAAGGTCGTCCTGAAGCTGATCTAACACTGGATTTAGTAAAGGAGAAATTGATTCAAGAGGGTAAAAGACAAGATGGAGCCAATATTGACAAGGAGGTTGCACTTAAGACCGAAAACAAGAAATTTGTCTACAATCCTAAATGTTTTGCGTGTGGTAAGCTTGGGCACATTAAGCGAAACTGTCCCAACAAAAAAAAATATCAGGATAATCGCGCAGATGTCGTAACAAAATATGGTAATTTTTGTTTTGGCGCATCAACAGAATGGTGTCGCAGAACGTAAAAATCGGAGCCTTATGGAAATGACAAGATGTATGCTTTTTGATGCAAACATGGACTTAAAGTATTGGGCTGAAGCTGTTTCTACGGCAAACTATTTACAGAATAGGTTACCTTCGAGTGTTTGTAATGCTACACCTTACAAATTATGGTATGGATTTAAGCCAAAGCTGAATCATATACGCATATTTGGGTCAAATGTTTATACTCATATCAACAAACAAAAACGTCGGAAGCTGGATGAAGTATCTTAAAGATGTCGCTTTGTTGGATATAGCGAAGAATCGAAAGCTTATCGATTGTTGGATACAACAAATAATACGATTATTATTAGCAGAGACGTTGAGTTCTTAGAAGAAAAATTGGCTGAATGCAATGAACAGCGAAATATACAAATGCACTCAGAAGAAGTAGTTGTTTCAATGCAGAACACTGAACCTTTTTTGGATGATAATTTTGGCTACATAGAAGAAGCTCCTAATCAACAGGATCCAGTAGTTATTAATACAGAAGATGATCAAAATATAAGTTTTGATACTGCAGAGGGAGAATCTTCTAGTTCTTCAGAAGATAATCTACCGATACGAATTTCTTCTCGATCAACGAAAGGACTACTTCCTCAACGCTATGGAATGTTGGCTACAATAGCGGAGAAACCACTTACTTACAAAGAAGCTGTTTTAAGACCAGATGGTAAGAAGTGGATGATTGCTATGGAAGAAGAAATGAAGGAATCGCTGATAACTGTTTATATATTAAAAATTATGGAGAACAATGCATTTATGTTTTGATATATGTAGATGACATTATTATAGCTACACGGAAAAAACGAAACTCGAAACTATTGTAAATATTAATCAAAATTTAAGAAAAATTAGTAGGTAATTTAGTAATTTAGAAACGGTTCAAGTGTCTATTAAAAATTACTAAGTGTAATGTAAAAATTGCATCAAGCAGGCATTAATTTTTCGAATGCAAGTTTTTAATTTTTACAAAGTAGATATTAAAATTTCTGCAATAATTTATATTTTAAAAGGACTGTACTATTTTTTAAAAAGTACATTATAAAGTTTTTATGAACATGAACTGAAATTGATTTTTAAAATTTTTTGTGTGTTGAATAAAATTGGGACGGCCAGCGAGTTTGCGTTGCCGCTTTCCCGACCCCGTCCCAGCAGAACAGAAGTTCAACACAGTTTGGTAAGCCTTATATAGTTATTTTTTTGCATGAACATGTTGAGAACTCAAACAGAGTACAAATTAAACACAAAAGAGAAATAAAATTCAATATAATAAAAATTAATAATCTTGAAATAATTTTTCTAAAACGACTTTTTAAAAATTATAAAGCGGGAATCATATATTACAATATGAAATATGTAAAAATTCTAATGTCGCAATTTATTGAAATTTAATAAAATCTTTGTAAAATTTCAAAGTTTTTAGGTGATAATTAAAACGAAGAAATTAAATTTTAATATGCACTTATTAAAAAATGTAAAATGAAAATATTTACAAACTAGAATAGAATTTTTCATAATGATTTTTTATTTTTTACTATAAAAGAGTAATATTTGTTTTCAGATTTTAATTTTTATAATCTCCTATTAATTTTCAATAAAATTTGAGCTGGTGTTTTTTCCGTGTACTAAGAATGACCATTTGGTGAACAAATTTATAAATTTTTTGAAATCAGAATTCAAAATTACAGTTCTTGGAAATCTAAAGTTATATTTGGGGATTGAGATTGAACGAGATAAAGAAGGTATTTTTTACATTCATCAACAGGAATATATTAATAAATTGATCAAAGAATTTGGTCTTGAAGATGCTCATATTTCCAAAATCCCTCTAGACCCCGGATATATGAAAACTGAGACAAAAGAAGATAAAATTATTAAAAATAATCAGTACCGTAAAGCTATTGGCAGTCTCTTATATCTTGCTGGCAATACTAGGCCGGATATAGCTGTGGCTGTATCTATACTGTCACGAAAAGTAAGCAAACCTACCAAAAGAGATTGGGTGGAAGTTCAAAGAGTTTTTAAATATTTAAAGGGAACAAAACACTTAAGGCTTTGTGTCGGTACTAGAGAGAATCTTAATTTAGTCGGTTACTCAGATGCAGATTGGGCTGGCGATACTCAAGATCGAAAATCAACAAGCGGTTATATTTTCATGCTTGGGTCTGCCACCATCAGCTATGCAAGTCGTAAACAGAGCAATATATCATTATCTTCTACTGAAGCAGAGTTAGTTTCACTGACCGAAGCAACGCAAGAAGCAGTATGGTTAAAGCAACTTCTCAATGACTTTCAAATTACAAACTTTAAAATCAACATTTTTGAAGACAATCAGAGTTGTTTAAAAATTCTTGAACGAGAAAAGGTTAATCCAAGAAGCAAACACATTGACGTTAAGTACTTCTATGCAAGGGAAATTCATCGATCTGGAATCATAAAGTTTTTATACTGCCCTACGGAAGATATGGTTGCTGACATGCTTACCAAAGCACTACAAAATATTAAGCTTAGTAAATTTCGTAAATTGTCTGGTTTGTCTTAAATACTAATTATTGAGAAGGGGTGTTGAGATACTCCAATAACTTGTTATTTAAATACTTTAATATTTTAGTTTTTATATTGTATCAATATGTTTTTGTGAAACTTGATAAAATGAAAATTTTCAATTTTTACTTCTTAATAAAAACTTATCGAGTTTGTACATAAAATTGTACTGCGTATTTTTATTCTAATAATCAAAGCCTAGTTATAAGAACTTAATGTAAAATGAATTTAGTAATAGTAAAAGCCTGAAGCTATTAAGACATAAAAAACTCGTTTTACTCATTTTATTCGGAAGTGTAGCCATGCATAGTCGTCCAACATTTTGGCGCCCGAGCAGGGACTTAGACTCTCGTGTCGTATATTTTGTAATTTCGGTGTCGTTTTCGACGCGCGTAAACTCATAAATAAAATACTTAATCAATATTAAATTAATTAAAAACAATTAAATTAAATTAAAATTCAGTGTCATTTGTGCGTTTTTATGTTATTGCGCTTTTTAACAATTGAAACACAGCCGCAAACCAACAACTGTCAAAGCTGCTTAAACATAAAAAAAGAGATACACACTTAAGCAATAGGGAACTTTAAGAAAATATACCGGCAAAAAGCCGAGTCAGATTTTGCATAATTGTGCAAGTAACTTTGTCGCTCATATTGGAGCAGAATCTTTATTGCTCGCATTTAAGTAATTCATTTGTATTTAAATTAACATACATATTTCGTAGTGAAACGCGCGTTAGTAGAGTCAAGTCCAATTTTATCAAAAATACTTGATAAAATTGAGAAAACTAGAAATTTCCTGTTGAAAGTACATAAGCGCCTGTACCGCTTATGTATTACAGGGTTCCGCAAAATCGTGCGACAGTCCCGGTATAAAATAAACCGTTCCTACATACATACTTACGGAGGTTTCATTTACATAAATTTCATTTTCAATCGTTCCAACTTATGTACATACAAAAGTTGTCATAAGTTTCGTGTAAACAAAAACAAAGTTTTTTCATATCGTTGGTATATGCACATAGCTAGCGCAAAGTGGTTGCCGTTAGCTGTACACACACACATACGCTGTTTAATAAATTGAGTGCTGTTGCTACTCAAGAAAAGTTTGCTACATTTCGTTTTCGTTGTTGTTATCATTGCAAATTAAGAGAATAGGTGCAATCCAATACATCTTAACACTGCAGAAACATTTCGTTGTTCCTATTTCTAGTTTCT
Source organism: Meiosimyza platycephala (assembly GCA_963662105.1). Taxonomy (NCBI): domain Eukaryota; kingdom Metazoa; phylum Arthropoda; class Insecta; order Diptera; family Lauxaniidae; genus Meiosimyza; species Meiosimyza platycephala. The sequence goes on along the minus strand of OY759211.1, from coordinate 51,653,151 downwards.
TTGGTTGGATTTTGGGGTTAAATATTTTTCGTTGTAGCACTTCAACTTATGATCATTGAGCTCATAAGTTAGGATTTCTCTTGAAATTCATTCTCTTAATTTCAAAGCAAACTACAGCATTTGTAAAATTTGAAGGGACAAATAAGTACCTGCATATTTTTGATTTAGACCGTTTTTTCGTTGGCAAAGTAGTTGCAAAAAGCAATCTACATGCAACAATTAAATTTGTAATTAATTAAAATTACTTTTCGATAAATTTAATTGAATAAACCATAATTTTCGTTGGCAAAGTAGTTGCATATTGCATTCTACACGCAACAATTAAGTTTGTAATTAATTAAAATTACTTTTCAATAAACTTAATTGAATCAAACCCATGATTGGAAAAAATAGTGAATCCTCAAACGATACTGTGGTGAGTATCATGGACGATACTGAAGTCCATGATAATCTTCTAAAAAAAAGAGGATTAATTATGAGCAATATTTTGCGCATAAAAACTTCGTTGATCGAGAAAAAAGTTTCATCAAATTATTTTGAACTGAATTGTCGTCTCGATATTTTAAATAGTTATTTGGACCAAGCAATGGCTTGCCAAGCTGAAATCGAAAAAAATCGATTGTGAGGACTCTTTCAGATCTGATCTGGAAGAGGAATGTGTGATTACAAAATCACTGCTACTGTCTATTATAGACAAGAATAAGCCACAAATGGCTGCAGTGGCTCCTTCCAGTAATCCACACGAAGCTTCGTTCGTTGCGCATCAACAACAATCACGCCTTTCAAATTTAAAGCTGCCAAAATTTAGTGGCAAGTATTCAGAATTCAAAAGTTCTATCAGCGTTTTTGAAAGTTTAGTCAACAGTAACTGTTGACAAATATTCAGAAATTCAATCATTTAACGTCGTGTCTATCTGGAGAAGCGTTAGGAACAGCTCGAGCCTTTCAAGTTACTGATGAGAATTATGAGAAGGCACTAGCCAGTTTGAAAAAAGTTTATGATAATGATTATATCATATTTTCAAATTGCATTTCTGAACTTTTTGATTTGCCTTCAATCAATAAGCCTTCTGCAGCAGATTTGCGCAATTTAATAGACACAGTGTCAGCTATTTATGACTCCCTATTATCAATAGGCGACGATAAAAAGATTTCAAACGCTATTCTGATTTACTTAACGATGACAAAAGTTGACTCAATAACTAAATTGAAATGGGAAGAGCAACTTAATTGTGATCATTTACCAATGTGGAAGGATTGTGAAACAATGCTTAATAGACGTTTTCAACATATTTCGGCCGATGAGGCATTTAAATCAAAACGTCAGAATCATAATAAGCCTCAGCATAATAATACTGCTAACAAAAATTCGTTATTTTTGTGTTCTAAGCAAGTTGAAACTTACAAAAAATGTTTTTTTTGTAAATCATCAGGACATTTTATTAATTTTTGTCCAACCTTTTTGGAACAATCTGTTCAACAGCGATTCGATTTTGTAAAGGGAACTTCGGCGTGCATAAATTGTCTAAAACAAGGGCACACAGTTTCAAAGTGTTAATCTGCAAAGTGTAAAATATGCCAGCGGCCGCATTACTCGCTTTTGCATAGGTTCGTTCCCACCCCTCCTCCTGCTGCCAGTTCCAATTGTTCAACCGACAACCAGCCATCAACATTTCGTGCAGCGATAAATTATACTTCGCTTCATGATGACCAAGTAATTTTAGCTACAGCTGTAGTACAAATAAGTAGCAAATCTGGCGAATATCAGTTGGCAAGGGCATTATTGGACTCTGGGTCGCAAATTAATTGCATGACGGAAGAACTGGCGTAGAGATTAAATTTAAGTAGGAAGGACGTCAATTTACAACTAGTGAGTATAGGAAAGGCGCAATCTACTATCAGACATAAGTTAAGTAAGGTCAAGCGTTAATTCTTATTAGTTTTCAGCCGACTTTTTAGTGTTAAAGTCAATTTCCACATACCAGCCTGACCATACGATTTCAACAAAGGAATGGAATCTACCTGCAAATATTGAGCTCGCTGACCCATATTTTTATAAAACGCAAAAAATATATCTGTTACTTGGGGCAGAAACATTCTTTGACCTTTTGTCAGTTGGAAAAATAAAACATAGTCCAAATTTGCAAACGTTACAAAAAACGTTACTTGGCTGGATAGTCTCTGGTAAATACCAAGCTACCAAAAACACAAATTCGCAAATATGCAATTCAGTAACTGTTACTGAAAATTATGAATCTCTTGATTCGATAGTTCAAAAGTTTTGGGCATTAGAAGACATGCCACAGGCTCTGTGAAAATCACTTTACTGGTAAAATTTTTCGATTAGCTGCTGGTCGATTTCTGGTCTCACTTCCTTTTAAGTCAAGCCCAAATTCACTTGGCTCAACTTTCGAAACCGCAAAAAGGCGTTTTTTGGCTTTAGAGCGGAGATTATTGAAAAATCTTGAGCTTCATGAAATGTACTTGGATTTCATGAAAGAGTACCTGAAATTAGGACACATGTCACCAGCAAGCGACGGAATTATGAAAATTTTACATTATTTCATTCCGCATCAATGCGTTTTGAGACCAGAAAGTACGACTACTAAACTTCGCGTAGTTTTCGATGCGTCCAGTCGTACTTCAACTCAGCTATCATTAAATGATACACTTATGGTTGGTCCAACAATCCTGGAAGATTTGTACTCAATTCTTCTTCGTTTTCATTTACATAAATACGCTATGACTGCTGACATTTCTAAAATGGAAGTGGACGAGGCAGACCGAAATTTTCAATTGATACTGTGGCGAGAAAATGATACACAACCATTCAAATTTTGGTTTCTGCAGGATTTCAGTTGACCAAATGGTTTTCGAACCACCCTACTTATCATAACAACGACTTAGTGGAAAAACCGCTTAAGTTTAACGATTCCGATTCTACAAAAACATTAGGCTTACGTTGCGTTCCGAAGAATGACACATTCAAATTTCATTTGGACAAAAATTTTCAAGATCTTCGACCAACAAAACGCAACATCTTGTCAGTTTCGGCAAAGCTTTTCGATCCTCTTGGACTTTTATGCCCAATCGTTACCAAAGCAAAAATCTTATTGCAAGAGCTTTGGATTCTAAATTTAGACTGGAACGAGTCAGTTCCTATTCGACTCGAAACAAGTTGGCAAAATTTTAAAGCCAATTTATTACAATTGGATACCATTGAAATACCTCGGTACCTGAATACCCATCCGAATGAAAATTACCAAATTCATGGATTTTCGGATGCTTCAATACGTACATATGGCTGCTGTATTTACATCAGAAGCGAGACCTCAAATGGTATCCAATTTCAGTTATTGACGGCAAAGTCAAAAATTGCTCTGCTCAGAACTAAATCGTTACCCAGGCTTGAGCTGTATGCAGCCCACCTGTTATCAAAACTATGGCATAGAGTGAGAGCAATGTTAAATTGTAGAATCGAGAACACTTATTTCTGGACTGAATCAGAAATAGTTTTACACTGGACTATAACACATCCTGCTACACTTAATACGTTTGTAGCAAATAGAGTTGCCGAAATTCAAGAATGGTCGCAAAATGCTACTTGGCGACACATTCCCTCGAAACAAAACCCTGCAGATATACTTTCAAGAGGCTGCAGTATAGACGAGGTCAACTTCTCAATATGGTTTACTGGGCCGTCGTTTCTTTTGCAAGATTCTGAATTTTGGCCAATAAATAGTCAATTTGAATTACTTCCAGAACTAAGAGGTCTGGAGATGAAGAAAAATACCATTGTACTTCTCACAGTCGAAAAACCTTTAAACGAGCTTATAGAATATATTTCAACTCGTTCTTCGTATGTAAAGGTACTGCGAACTTTCGCCTTCATACTTTGTTTCATTAAGAAACCGCCAGAAGGCAAGGGTACGCAAAAGATGAACCAACTGCAAAGGAATTACGTTGGTCATTCCTGAAAATTATTGAATTGATTCAGAAATCTGAATTTTCAGAGGAAATAGACAAATTGGCAAAGTCAAAAATACTTTCGCCAAGTATTCAAAAATCAAGCCCTTTCATTCATAATTATAATGCTGAAAATTGGTCATTCAAGTTACTTCGCGTTGGTGGGCGACTCCTCAACGCACCAATACCACATGGCGCAAAATTTCCATTGCTCATGCCAAAAAACTCACACTTTGTGCAGATATACTTACAGCATTTACACATTTCAAATTGTCATGCTGGGCCGAAAGTTTTACTTGGACTACTACGCCAACAAATCTGGCTAGTAAATGCACGTGAAACATGTAGCAAATAGTCAGGCGCTGCCTTCACTGTTTCCGATACAAGCCTAAGTTACTAACGCAAATTATGGGAAATCTGCCGTCAGACTGTCTCAGAGCTGTCCGACCATTTCTAATTTGCGGAGTCGACTTTTGCGGACCGGTACGTATAACGTTACAAATCCGAGGTCGACAATCCGTAAAAATTTATGTAGCGATATTCGTGTGTTTCACTTCGAAAGCAGTACATTTAGAACTTGTTTTCGATTTATCAACTGGTTTTATTCTCTGTCTCAAAAGGTTCGTCAGCCGCCGTGGAGTCCCCCAAACGATCCACTGCGACAACGCCACGAATTTCGTGGGTGCAGACAGGAAGATGCAGGAGATGACGACAACGTTCCAAGAATAGCACTAAGACTTGATGTCGTACGCGGCCACAGTAGGAGTAGAGTTCCGGTTTATTCCCCCACGAGCGCCGCATTTTGGCGGGCTCTGGTAGGCAGCCGTGAAAAAGGCCAAATACCACCTGCTCCGCACGCTTGGGTGCGCGATTCCGACCGCAGAAGAGATGGCAACAACGTTGGCAGAAGTGGAAGCGGTACTCAACAGCCGACCATTGGCTCCATTGAGCACCAACCCCAGCGACGGCGAGGCACTAACTCCAGCTCACCTGCTGATAGGCGAGGCAATGCGTTCGCTGCCGCTCGCATCGCTGCCCGACGACGCCGACAAACTGTCTTACTTGAGGAGATGGCGACTGTTATGCGCGCTCAAACTGCGGTTCTGGAAGGTATGGTCGAGAGACTACATCCTCAATCTCCAGCAGCGGAACAAGTGGTGCAAAGGGCAGCCCAATTCGGAAGTCGGCCAAGTCGTGGTGGTGAGCGAGGAGAATTTACCGCCTCAGCAATGGATGACAGGCGTGGTCATCAACACCGCCAAGGGACGCGACGGTAAGGTCCACGTTGCTACCATTAAAACCAGGTCAGGCACCTATTGCAGGCCAATTCATAAATTGGCCCCACTACCATTTGTTTAGCAGCGGTTGCTGCCAAGGTGGGCGGTGTTAAGTCATTTAATGCTGTATGACTTGTTATTTAAGATTTATTTTAATTCTTTAATAAATGACTATTTTAGTCAATGAATTTCATTTAATTTACTTATTTTTAAAACCACCTTTGGTGTAGGTTTACGGAGAATTAAATTACGCCCGTTTTAGAACGCGGCATCAAAGCCTAGTTATAAGAACTTAGTGTAAAATGACAGTGGCATTTTGTGCCTCCATGGCATAGTTCAGTACATTTTGTAAAAATAATAATTATAAAAGTACATATATATATTTGTATGTACTTTGTTTATATAGTTTAATATAAACTAAGAAAAAAATAAAAATACGACACACGACTATTGGTTGTGTTGGGAATTAAACTCCAACATTTAGTTAAGTTATCAATTTGATTTCAAAACATTAAAATTAATTTAAATTCATTAACATTTTTAGTTGAGTGTAACATAGTGACATTCTGACATTCAAACATTCTGCTGAGTTGCACTTACTACCTTAGTAGAGCAACGACTGACATAGTTGCACTTACTACTTTAACATGACATAGTTTAATAATTATTTAGTTCCTGATTGCTTGCTAAGCAATATTTCATTTATTTGTTTTTATTGTACTTTTCATATTTTTGTTGTTATTTTTAATAATTATTGCTAAGCATTTTCTTTGTATATAAACTTGAATATTTTAACCAATAAATCAGATGCAATTTGAAACTCAATAAACCGTTTTTGATTTGCTTCTCTACTACACGAGATCTTCAGGTTAAAGTGCTTGAAGGTTTCACTACACAATTCCTCTAAAGAACACTAGTTTAGGTTCATGTGCCTAAACTATAATTACACAAAACATTTTTGACAAAACATTTGGTAACCCAGACGGTCCGAGCCAGGAATAGAGTCGCATCAGGACATTCCAGCTAGGATTATTTAGTGGACACAGAAGCCACAATACAGTACAATCAACCACAGGAGCAGGCGCCAGAACCCGACGGTCCGAGCCAGGAATAGAGTCGCATCAGGACATTCCAGCTAGGATTATTTAGTGGACACAGCAGCCACAATACAGTACAATCAATCACTGGAGCAGGAGCCAGAACCCGACGGTCTGAGCCAGGAATAGAGTCGCATCAGGACATTCCAGCGAGGATTATTTAAAAGTGGACATAGCAGCCACAACACAGCAACTTACAATCAACCACTGGAGCATGAGTTGGCAGTCAACAATTCTGACGAAATGGAAGCGTTAGTCGCCGAGCAAACTTCAACCGGAGGCGAGATACAGAAAATCATCGCAAATTACAAGAAGGATCCTGCTGACAGGAAGAAAAATATCAAATATCAATTATTTTGAAGAGCGTAAGCAGCGTTTGCAGAGTGCTTTCCAACAATTTGAAGCCCCAGATGATCAGATTCGGTCACTACAAGGAGTTCCGAACCATCATGAATATTTCACGACCGGCTACTAGGAAAAAATTGTCGAGTTGAGTAAGCAGTATGAAGAAATATTTGACAAGGCTATACAATCGCTGATAGACACGCCAGGATCCTCGCAGCAGAACCAAAAGAATACCGGCATATCGACTGCTCAAAACAACTCTGATGACAGATTCACGACCATGAGAACGGATTCATCAAAAGCTCAAATGAATGCTGATGACAAAATTATTGCGATGGTAAAAAGGCAAAAAGGGTTACAAGAGTCATTGCAACGTCTCTTGTCAAACATATCCACCAAGCCAATAACCGAGCAAAATCGTTACTTGGAGTCACTGAACAATTTGTGGCTTCAAATAGAAAACATTCATCCAACCATTTACGAGCAGTGCGATGATCTGCAGAAATATTGTTATGATCTTGAGGCTTACATAACACTGGAACAACAGGTTCAAGATCAGCGGGCAACTTCCGCAGAACAGAACGTCACTAGGCGGCAGCAAGGTGCGGCTACAAATAACAGCCTCAGCCTTCAACTCCCAAAAGTGACAATACCAAAGTTTGACGGCAATTATGCAACTTGGCAGCAATTTTCTGATTTATTTACGAAAATTATTCATGAACAAGAGCTGCCAGACATACAAAAAATGTGGTACCTGAAGACGAATATTTCAGGGGAAGCAGAGAGATTAATACGACATCTCACGTTGAGCGAAGCCAAATACTCAACAGCATGGAGATTGATGCAAGAGAGATTCAACAACAAAAGGGTCCTTGTATCGGTACTTATTCAAAAATTAGTTGACCATCCAACAACAACCTCTGACGCTAAAGCCATTAAAAACTTCCACGATTGTATTCAGGAAAATTTATTGGCCATCAACAATCTAGGTATCAGGACAGATTCCTGGGATCCACTTTTACTTCACATATTGGTAAAGAAGTTGGATCGTCATACTCACATATTGTATGAGCAGGCCCTAGAAAATCCCAAAAAACTGCAGACAATTCATATATTTCTGCATTTTCTAGAAAATCGGTTTCAAACGCTAGAAACTCTGCGAAGCAACCAATCGTCAACTCATGCTAAGCCAAATTTCGGTACAGTAAATCATTGACTACGTTTACAAAAAATAGTCAAACAACGACTTGCCCAGCATGCAAGCAAAATCATCCAATTTTCAGTTGTGAAATGTTTCTGAAAATGACTGCCAACCAACGACTCAATTTGATACAACAATCAAAAAGATGCGTTAATTGCCTTAATGTTGGCCATTCTGCGAAAAACTGTTCTTCAAGAAGCTGTTTCAAATGCCAAAAAAGACATAACACTTTGCTAATCTTAGACCTGAAGCAGTTTACAACACCACTAAAGGATGGTTATACAGAGGCCACACAGCCAGGGAAGGCGCATACAAAGCAGGATCCTATGGGAAATTCAGTGGCACTTACAGCATCAAAAGTTGAACAAACAATAAACCAACAGAGTTATGTAATGCTTGCCACAGCCAAAGTAAAAGTGACAGCGCAGAACGGGACTTGCGGGGAAGTGAGAGCAATTTTAGACTCAGGCTTCCAAGTAAATCTCGTAACAGAACAGTTGGTACGAAAACTAATGGTAAAACCAGCTCGTACGTCATTATGCATTGAAGGTATAGGGAAAAGATTTCAAAATTGTTCCCAACGAATAACACTCAACTTGGAATCAATTAAAGGCTCGTACACAACAGCAATGGAAGCTTATGTTTTGTCTCAAATCGTGCCAGCACAACCAGCATGCAAAGTAAACACTACAAAATGGCACATTCCTGATAACATTTTGTTGGCAGATCCAACATTCGGCCAGCCAGGACGAGTAGACATTTTACTTGGTGCAGAACTATACTTTGACTTATTAAAAAGTGGTCAAACTCATTTATCTACAGAGCTACCCACCTTACAAAACTCAGCACTTGGATGGGTAGTCGGCGGCAAGATCAGTCGTCAGAAAGTTGACAAGGCAGTATGTGCAGTTCTAGATGGAGAAAGAATAGACAACTTGCTACAAAATTTTTGGAAGTTAGACGAACCTGAAGATTCTGGGCCTAACCTGTCGCATAATGATAAACAGTGCGAAAATTACTTCATTAATACAACAAAAAGAAATGATGATGGACGATTTGTGGTTCAACTGCCATTTCAAGAAAACCCATCAACATTAGGAGACTCAAGAACTCAAGCTCTCCGCAGGTTCCTTTCGTTAGAAAAACAGCTAGAAAGGGTACCATTCATCAAACAAGAGTACATTAACTTCATGACACAATATGAAGACTTAGGACACATGATTAATATCAATTCAGAAGAAATTATGTATCCACATTACTTTATTCCTCATCACTATGTACTTAAGCCGGATAGCAGCACTACAAAGCTACGCGTTGTGTTTGACGCATCAGCAAAATCGTCATCCGGGCGATCATTGAATGACCTATTGCACACTGGTCCTACAATTCAGAGTGAACTATTTACAATACTGCTTCGTTTTCGATTACCCAAATATGTTTTCACGACTGACGTGGAGAAAATGTATAGGCAAATTATGATCGACGAGGCCGATCAAAGGTTTCTATTAATTTTTTGGAGAACGTCACAGAACGATCCATTAAAAATATACAAACTGAAAACTGTCACATATGGAACTTCAGCTGCTCCATATTTAGCGACCAAATGCTTGCAACAATTTGCAGAAAAGAATAGAGCTACTTACTCATTGGGAGCGCAAGTTTTGCATGAAGATTTTTATGTTGACGATGGCCTTAGTGGTGCAGACAACCTCAGTACAGCCATCGAAATGCAGCAACAGCTAACACAGCTCCTCGGTAGTGCTGGGCTTAAATTGCGCAAATGGTGTGCCAACCATCCTCAATTACTTCAAGGGATACCAGTAGAAGACCAAGAAGTCAACCTGGACTTTGAAGAAACATCAATAAAGCCACTTGGACTCACATGGATGCCAAAATCAGACGTTTTTTGCATAAAAACAGGCAGCTTGGACAATTCGAGAGTCACAAAACGCACAGTTATATCAGACCTCGCAAAGATTTTTGATCCGTTAGGACTGGTAGGCCCAGTTGTTGTGTTAGCAAAAATATTCATTCAACAACTATGGCAACTCTCACTAAACTGGGATGATGAACTGCCAGGAGATTTAAGTACGACATGGCTAAAATTCAGAGAAGGACTGAGAACTCTCAACAATAAGAAAATAGAGCGGCATGTTTTTAGCCAAGAAAAACCCGAATCTATTCAGCTTCATACTTTTGTCGACGCATCAGAAAAGGCATATGGTGCGGGAATTTACATGAGAACATTGTGCAAGAACAACACCGTCATCGTAAGACTTTTATGTTCAAAAAGTCGTGTTGCTCCATTGAAAAAACAAACTCTACCACGGCTAGAGTTGTGTGCAGCACTTCTTGGTGCACAATTCACAACAAGAGTACGCAAAGACTTGAAATTGGAAAATAATTCATCATTCTTTTGGACAGATTCCTCAATAGTATTATCCTGGATCAATTCCAAAACAAGTTTGTTTCACACATTCGTAGCAAATAGAGTTGCTAAGATTCAGGAAAGCACCACAACAGGACAATGGCGGCATGTAGGGACCAAGGAAAATCCAGCCGATATCGTATCACGGGGACTTACTCCTGAACATACACATGATAAACCTATGTGGTTTTATGGTCCATTATTTTTAAGCGGAAACGAAGCACAATGGCCAAAACCACTTGATCACAATTTAGCAATTGAATGTGGCACGGAACGCAGGCAGCAGAAACCAATTGTCGCAGTTGCAGCCAGTATATCAAACAGTGCAGGCATCATTTACAATATCAGATCAAGAAATTCGTTCACAAAATTAAAGCGAATTGTTGGATATGTTCTCAGATTTATCCAACACGCAAGGGATCCAAACAATAAACAGTCTTCTTTGGTTCTAAGCGCAATCGAACTAGAATCTGCACTGAATATTATTATAAAGTCTGTGCAACAAACCGAATTTAAGGAAGAAATGCACCAGATAACTAGCAATGGACAGTGAACAAAAACAGCACTTTAATAAGTTTGAGCCCTTTTATAGATGACAATGGGTTATTACGAGTCGGAGGACGATTACACTCATCAAGTCTATCTTACAATGCTAAACATCCTATGCTGCTTCCTTGCATAATTACAAAGTGTATCATGCAAAATTTACACGTAAGACACATGCATTGTGGACCACAGACGTTATTGGCCCAAGTAAGATTACAATTTTGGCCAATTAAAGGAAAAATAATGGCGCGTTCAATAGTTCAACATTGTTACCTGTTACCTGTTACCTTTCAACAACTTATGGGAAATCTTCCAGCCACACGAGTTCAACCTGCTCGTCCATTCTTAAATGCAGGAGTAGACTTTTGTGGACCAATATGGGTACATTACAAAGTACGAGGAAAACGGCCTCAAAAAGCGTACATTACAGTGTACTGCTGTTTTGCTACAAAGGCAGTTCATCTAGAAATTGTCAGCGATCTCACAATCAATGCATTTATTGGATCACTCAAAAGATTTATTGGCCGACGAGGGCATTGCCAGAATTTATACTGTGATAATGCCACAAACTTCGTTGGTGCCAGCAATAAACTAAGTGAATTAACAGAAATAATTCACTCAAAATCAGCACAGGACAATATTATAAAGGAATGCAGCGAAAGATGTATGACCTTCAACTTCATTCCACCTAGAGCACCACATTTTGGAGGACTTTGGGAGGCAGCAGTCAAATCAGCTAAACATCTTTTGATCCGCAGCGTATCAACCGCTTCTTTGACATATGAAGAATTGAAAACAGTAATAGTTGAAGTGGAAGCAATACTTAATTCAAGGCCAATAACACCAATGTCATCCAATCCAAATGATCTTGCAGCCCTTATTCCTGGTCATTTTCTTATTGGAGAACCACTTACAACTCCAATAAATCCAAAGCTCACGGAAATCAAGATGAACACGTTGACCAGATGGGAACTAGTACAACATATTAGGCAAGAGTTTTGGAGACACTGGAATAGTGAGTATTTGACTGAACTCCAACACCGAAATAAATGGAAAGATATTTGCAAAAACATCAAGGAAGATACTATGGTTATCATCAAGGAGGACAACATACCCCCGCTTCAATGGCCCTTAGGACGAATCCTTAAGGTATACAAAGGAGATGATGGAATAGTGCATGTAGTGGATGTTAAAACATCAACAGGAACCATCAAGCGCCCTATAACTAGATTAGCTCCACTATTTCCAGCAAACGAAGAAAAAGTCTCGCAACAAGCACTAAGACGACCGCATTCAGATCCAGATCCCTGTCAAGATGACATGACAAATACATCACCTAAAAAAAGAGTCCGAACAATCGCAAGCCCGATTTTACTAACGATTATCATGGCCCTGATGTTGTTACCTCTGGCGCTATGTAATCCAATAAATGTAACTAAGTTTGGCAGCAATCTTGGCATATTCTTTGAGTCAATTGGATCCATAAAAATTGCGACAGCTGAATGGAAAATGATAGTCTATTACGATCTTAAACCTTTTTGGACAGAAATGGATGCTCTTCATAATGGAACCATAGCCCTTCAGCAATTGTGTAAGGAATGGCAGCAACAATCAGCTTGCGATTCCCTTATCTCACATTTTGAGCATGCAAGTAATGAACTGCTTCAGGATAAATTATTAATGTCAACAAAACGCCATAAGCGAGCTGCAGTCAATTTTATAGGAAACATAGCACGCTCATTATTTGGAGTATTAGATTCAGATTACGCAGAGGAAATGTCAAATACCATTATTCAATTGAAGGATAACGACAACCACGCAATAAACCTCCTTCAAAACCAAACATCAATTATTGATTCTACACTCAATATTATCAAACGGGATGAAATTCAAACTCAATCTAGAATGACACATTTTCAACGGCAAATTGATGAATTCACAAACAGAATTGGACAAGATACAGAACAAATTCGAGTGACACAACTTTTGTTATCTTTAGCCGCAGAACTATCACTAATAACAGGAAACCTTCAACGTACACAGTCTGAAATTCTGAATGTACTCACAGACACACATCATGGAAAAATTAGTCCAATGCTGCTCTCACCTCAACAACTAAGAAGTGAAATTATTTATATCAGGATCCATCTTCCACCATCACGATCCTTGCTGATTGCAGAAGAAAATCTTATTGAACTTTATAAGATTATGAACGTTAAGGCAGCAGTAAGTAATCATCATGTTTTATTCCTTATGGAAATACCTTTAGTAGACCAACAACACTTCAACTTGTTTAAATTGATTCCCATTCCTACTATAATTAATGAAACCATGGTAGCTATACGTACAGAAATAGCATTTCTCGCTGTAAACATGCATCGTGATCAATATATTCCATTTACCAGCGAAGAACTACACGAGTGTTCTGTGACCAGAGAAGAAATATACATCTGCTCAACCAAACAAATTAAATTCAGCAAAGAATCATCACAGCATGCCTGCGAAATTCAACTATTCAACAACAAAACATCTCCAAATTGCCATGTTTCACGAATTGAAGTAAACCTTATGCTACAACAATTAAAGGACCCGAATAAATGGATCTACACATCGATCGAGGATAACGAAATGTGAGCAGTTTGTGGTTCCGAACTCACTCAATTCACATTATATGGATCAGAACTACTCGCACTACATCCAACATGTACCATCAAAAATGGAGAAATCATGTTACACGGTCACTATGCAGTTTCCAACACAGTAACAATTTCATTCCCACGATTTGGCAACATTCTGTCCATCAGATCTCCGAAGGAAAGAAAAACAATATTTAACACAATTGATACCAAGATAGAGACACAATTGGATCAACTCACTGCACTACAACACCAATTAAATGACGAACAATTCGTCTACCTTCCAACACAGTTGCAGTCAAACAGTATACACCACCATACTGTTAGTTATGTTGCTCTGTTAATTTCTTTGGCATTATTAATATTTTGCGCATCAAAAATCAAATTCCAACGACAAAATCCAATACCCAAAGCCAAATGCAGCAATATTGAGATTTCCAGCCACGATCATGAAGTCACAGTCAACGCAACCGATCAACCAATTGCTCCAGTACTATTACCTCGCCAGCAAAATAACAAATTCGCAGTAATCGTGTAGAGGTTGGTCGAATATACGCCCAACGGGGGGGGGGGGGAGAATGTTGGGAATTAAACTCCAACATTTAGTTAAGTTATCAATTTGATTTCAAAATATTAAAATTAATTTAAATTCATTAACATTTTTAGTTGAGTGTAACATAGTGACATTCTGACATTCAAACATTCTGCTGAGTTGCACTTACTACCTTAGTAGAGCAACGACTGACATAGTTGCACTTACTACTTTAACATGACATAGTTTAATAATTATTTAGTTCCTGATTGCTTGCTAAGCAATATTTCATTTATTTGTTTTTATTGTACTTTTCATATTTTTGTTGTTATTTTTAATAATTATTGCTAAGCATTTTCTCTGTATATAAACTTGAATATTTTACCAATAAATCAGATGCAATTTGAAATTCAATAAACCGTTTTTGATTTGCTTCTCTACTACACAAGATCTTCAGGTTAAAGTGCTTGAAGGTTTCACTACACAATTCCTCTAAAGAACACTAGTTTAGGTTCATGTGCCTAAACTAGAATTACACAAAACATTTTTGACAAAACAGGTTGTATTTTGCTAGTAATTATTTTGAAGGCACACAATTTTTAAAGCCTTCATTAGAAACCGTATTTTTTAGTGAAAAAATGCGTTCGGTGGATACGATACTGTGAGGTAGGCATAATAGTGCGCCAACAAATTGTTTTAAGCCAGGATACCAAGTTTCGCCTAAAGCGTTTTTAAATGAAAAAAATTCCATATGCCAAAGTTCTTCCAAATTTTTTTCTTTTGGTTTTTCTGGTGAAACACTGCGATTGAAGTGACTGCGACAACCCTGATGTGTAGAAATGTTTTTTGTCTTTTCCACGTAATGAAAAAATTACCCAGTAGAAATTCGTGCATCACTGATGTTAATAAATAATGATAAATGTTGGCATATAAAATAATTGTATTTTTATTTAACAACAAAAAGAAAACATTTCATAAATTTTATACATTTTATGTATACATATGTACGTTATACAAACATATTAACAGAGTTTACTTAAATCTAAACTATTTTTTCATGAACTAAAACTATTTTTCCATGAAAATTAATTTTTTTACAACAATTAAATAATACAAGTCTATAATACATGCTTAAAAAATTGCCTTTCGCATAAATAATGTTTTTGTTTGCATTTGTTTTGTTTTTGCACGTTTGATTCCGACTGGGTTTCGCGCATATTCAATTTTTTAAGCGAATCAGCGCATAGAAATCAGCAACTGCACGGCGGAACGTTTCATTGATTGTGACCCCGCGGGAGAGTAAATGGCCAACGCTATATTACATGATCAAGACATGCAGCAGATGATGGTCTTGTAGCTATATTTAAAAAAGATTGCAGGCCATGTTCAGCAAGCATGGTTAGGTACACATCAACAGCATTATTTTTTCCCAACAAATTTATATTAAAATCGCCAACCAGTAACAAGTTTTTAGACTTTTTAATAGTAAAAAAAATTTGAAGCTCTTCAAAAAAACAACCAATAGGTTTAACATGCAGTCGATAAAAACACACGAAAGTAAACGTTTCATTGCCCACATCAACGGTTATTTTAATTCCATCAGCAATACTAAAATTGTATTAACAAGATAAACAGTTAAAAGTATTTTTTGTAAAAAGTTCAACACCACCTGCAGAGTAGCTATCGTTAGGAAAAGCGTAAAAATTTTAGCCAGGTACTATATAGAAATCATTAATTTCATAAGTGAATATCCAAATTTCTGAAACGAAGATAGAATCAGATAACCTATAGAAAGCGTTAAGGTTGAAAATTAACGTACCGAAACTTTGCCGCAGACTTCTTGCATTCTGATGCACTACAATAATTGCATTTTTTTCATTGTATGATTCAAAGTTAGGATCTGATATATCACATATAGTATTTACATTGAAGTTGTTGTTGTAGTTTTCGGAAGTATTAGACATTAAAATGCGACTATGATAAACTGTTTAAGTCTTCAAACGATTTCACAACAACAACTTCACTGTTTTCTGGTTTTCTTAAATAACAATTGTCATTTTTGTACCACGCAAACTTAAAATAATTGACTTTTTCATAGTTTATTACTCCATTAACCATCATCTGCTCCTTAAAAAAACTTACGTTGTTTCCCCTTGTGAGTAGATTTCTACACATGTGAGATTTCAGTACATTTTCAGTGAAATATTTAATACGAATACGAATAAATAATAACATTTATAATTATATATTTTCAGAAAATAAACGATAAAAGTAAAATTAATTGACAATATCTTTTTTTAATGCATTTTACACAAACGTTTCGACTTCATTTTTTCTTGCATTTACAGTTTTCAATAAGTGACATTTTATATGAAAATTAAAAACCTGTTTTTGCAAGGCAAGCTTATTAGATACATTTCTGATTTTTCACCCAAAATAAAACATGAAACGGCGGATATTTGTCTATAATTAACTCAAAAACAAATTTTTTTGAGTTATGACGGTCTTGCAGCAAACGCGCGATATGTAACATGCATGTGTGTAGAAATCTACACAAAAGGGTCACTAACGTAACTTTTTGAATAAAATCTCCAAAAAACCCTTTATTTTAACGGAAAACTCATTTTTGTTTGTGAAATAGTGTTGTTGAAAAAGTCATAAATTTTGGTAAGTTTTTATCTGATAGTTTTAGAAAAAATCAAAAAAAGAATCTATTTTGAGTAGTTTTCTACACAAGGAGCAGATGAAGGTTAAGGAGTGCACGGTTATACTTTGTCAAAAATTCATTTACATAAATTTTATTCTTGTCTCCAACATTAATAATGGAAGCATTTAAATTTTTTTACAATGTTTTTTTCGCCAAAATTACTTTTTTCTTAAGAGAAGACGAAGATAGGTGTAAAGAAACTATAAATCGCAGTTTGTTATTATTGTAGTTGTTGTTGTCATTGTTGTTGCTTTGATTGTTGCGAGTGGACTTAATAAAGCAATCGGATATGTTCTCGTCGCTAATATCAATATTAAGAGCATCATGAAGAATTTTTTTCCACCAACAATATCAATGGCATTGAGCAATTTGTTTTGTTCAAGTTTATTGATTTTTTCTGCAGCCAATCTACCTTCGAGGAGAGTACTTTGTTCTCTTCCTTTAGTTGCTTTAGTTCGCTGAAATATTGAGCGTTAATTTTTCGAGACTTCATAATTTCTGCATATAACGTTTCCAGGGTCACTGAACTTGGAAAATTTTGGTTTACATCTTCGGCAGCTGATGATGTTATATTATCATTTATAACAGCGCTCACACTTTTAGCTGGTGCAATTGAAGTGACGACAGTACTAATAGCTGATGTTGTTTTTTTTCTCATTAATAGCAGAGCTTACACTTTTAGCTGGTGCAATTGCAGTGACGTCATTTGCAGTAGACGGCATTATTTTTTTATTTGGTTTTCCGCCCAATTTCTTTATTGAGCCTTGTGGTTTAGCAATCACACTCGGTGGAGTAGAGCTTGCAAGAGAAAAGCGACGCGGAAGAAGGCATTTTTGACTGTAAAACGTTCTATTAACTGCTTGCATACATTCATAATCGTTAATATTCATATTAACACACTCTAAATGAAAAGTAATAAAGCAGTCAGAACATTGTGGTTTCGCGGGTTCGCCGCGTTCTATTATTTTGTTGCATGCAGAGCAGTTCATGATAAAGTAGAAGAGAAGAAACTTTGAGAGTAGAAGAAAATTTATACCGAAAACAATTAGCTTAGCGTTTGCACGACCGGTCGCAGCAAAGTCTCAGAGTGAACTGATAATCTGATATCATCAAGGACTTTTACCACAGCAGTGGAACAACTATATCCAGGACGGAGTTCGGATTGCAAAGGGGAGATAAGTCTATACCTATTTATGTGCGCAAGTATCTGAGCACCCATCAAAGACTCACAGACTTTAGAGATGGATGACAGTATACTTATGGGTCTAAAGTCATTAGGTGTCAATGGTGCCTGCTTTTTGGTAACAGGAATAATTGTTTCTACTTTCCTTAATTCTGGAAACTTTGAGCAGGTGAAACAATGGTTGATTATGTTCGTAAGAGGACTGAGTGCGAAAGATAACACAAGTTTTAAGAACTTTAGAGAAATACCATCTCTCCAATTGCATTTGATTTTATGTCTCTAATACTTTTGGCTACATCAGATTCCCTAACTGCATTAAACTCAAAGGAATTGAAGATGTTTCTGACAGAATCATTCAACATAGTATTCACTTCAGGAGAAGGCTTAAAGACAAAATGTTCATTGAGAATATCGGGGTTAATATCTCAAGGCACTGCGATTTTATTACATATGCCTATTCCTTTCATATTTCTCCAGAGTTGCTTTATCTGTATAAAATAAATAAAATCTCTTCTTTGATTGCCTGACAGTATTAGTGGCCTCGTTCCTGGCGAGTCTGTAATCCTCCCAATTATTGGCAGTATGATTTCTTTTCCATTTTGAATATGTTTTATTACTTTTTTTTTAAAGCACACTTCACGGTGCTAGCGACCCAGGGGCATGAAATATTTAAAATTCTTGTAGTACGATGTGGTACACAAGCCCGGATTTAGAAATTTGCCGCCCTTAAACCGTTCACAAATTGCCACCCTTCTTTTTTTTTTGCTTTTCAACATTTTTTAGGTAGTTTAGGGGCAACCATTCCAAGTATTCGCACTTTTTTCCCCCTGGGTAACTCTCACCATCACCAATGCATTATAATGCATTACCACACTTAAAAAAATTATGAAAGCTCCCAATATTTGCCGCCCCTAAATACTTGCCGACTTAGGCACTGGCCTAGTGTGCCTGTAAGGTAAATCCGGGCCTGGTGGTACATGTAAGTCAAAAACACTATTTATTGCGTTTGAGAAAAATTCTATTTTTTCATCAACCACGTTGAGATACCAGCACATGCGCCATTGTATTAAGGCAGGATCATTATAAAGGGACTCAAAATCAATAGAGTTATAATCTCTAAAGGTGAAGGTTTCACAAGTGCTAGCCGGATTTACCTTTACGTTTAATGTGCAAAAAATGAGATCATGGTCAGATACAAAAGATATTTGGTCGAACAATAAAATAGATGAAATCTCAGAAACACAGATTAAATCAAGTAAACTGGGACAAAAAGAGCATGCAAAACGAGTTAGAGCTACAGTATTAACAACAGCAAGTCCTATTATCATACAGTTTTTTGTAGCAGCTATCATTTAAAAGAAGATTTGTATAAAAATCCCCACGTACAATATATTGATCATACTCAATAATACAATCAGACATAGCAGTAAAAAAATAATCTAATGAAAAAGCACGATTTAGATTGTAAGCGCAGGAAACCAATATGTAGATGCATTTTGTGAAGAAATGTTTAGCAAGACTGTCACGAGGAATCCAGATGGTCGTTATATAGCCCAAGAGCCGGCTGTAGAAAAGTCGAGTGTATAAGATTACAGCATGAAATGTATTTCAAATGATAGAGCTCGATGAGCTTAAACACAATATATAGGGTTGCCTTGCCAAAGCCTGTCCTAAATATGGGTTGCCACCCGTTTTTTGGGCCATTTTTTTTTAATAAAAAGTGTATAAGATTACAGCATGAAATGTATGTCAAATGATAGAGCTCGACGAGCCTAAACGTAATATATAGGGTTGCCTTGCCAAAGCCTGTCCTAAGTATGGGTTGCCTCCCGTTTTTGGAGTCAACATTTTTTAGAAAAAAGTTTATGGTTTAAGATTCCAGCTTAAAATTTATGTCAAATGATAGAACTTGTAGAGCCTAAATATAATATATAGGGTTGCTTTGCCAAATCCAGTCCCAAAAATGGGTTGCCACCTGTTTTTTAGGCCAAGATTTTTCAGAAAAATGTTTATGGTTCAAGATTTCAGCTCGATATGCATGTCAAATGATAGACCTTGATAAGCCTTAATCCCGCCAAATCCCGTCCCAAATGTGGGTTGCCACCTGTTTTTTGGGCAAACTTTTTTTGGAAAAAAGTTTATGGTTTAAGACCGTAGCTTAAAATGTATGCCAAATGATAGACTTTGATGATCTCTAATAAAATATATAGGGTTGCCTTGCCGAATCCCGTCCAAAGCAGCCCTATATATTATATTTAGGCTCTATAGGCTCTATCATTTGACATACATTTTAAGCTGGAATCTTCAACCATAAACTTTTTTCTAAAAAATTTTGACCCAAAAAACGGGTGGCAACCCATATTTAGGACAGGCTTTGGCAAGGCAACCCTATATATTGTGTTTAGGCTAGTTGAGCTCTATCATTTGACATACATTTCATGCTGTAATCTTATACACTTTTTTTTTAAAAAAAATGGCCCAAAAAACGGGTGGCAAACCATATTTAGGACAGGCTTTGACAAGGCAACCCTATATATTGTGTTTAGGCTCGTCGAGCTCTATCATTTGACATACATTTCATGCTGTAATCTTATACACTTTTTATTAAAAAAAAAATGGCCCAAAAAACGGTTGGCAAACCATATTTAGGACAGGCTTTGACAAGGCAACCCTATATATTGTGTTTAGGCTCGTCGAGCTCTATCATTTGACATACATTTCATGCTGTAATCTTATACACTTTTTATTAAAAAAAAAATGGCCCAAAAAACGGGTGGCAAACCATATTTAGGACAGGCTTTGACAAGGCAATCCTATATATTGTGTTTAGGCTCGTCGAGCTCTATCATTTGACATACATTTCATGCTGTAATCTTATACACTCAACTTTTCTACAGCCGGCTCTCCACCTAATACGGTGGATTTACCATTTAAATCATGTTTTCCAAAAACAAATGATCTTGGCCCATCAAGACACATAGCACTTCGCCAGTTTCTCCGAAACGAAAAGTCGCTAGTCCGAAAACCCGACTATAAGGCTGAATATGATCAAGTTATAAATTAATATTTAGAACTTGATCATATGAAAAGGGTAAATATTCCACACTTCGAACCAAGTCCTCGTCACTTTTATCTTCCTCATCATGGAATTTTAAAACCCGAAAGTACAACAACAAAAGTAAGAGTGATTTTCAACGCCTCGAGTAAATCCTCAAACGGCATTTGTCTCAATGACATACTCCACACAGGTCCTGTGCTCCAAAGCGATCTAATGCTTTTGATCCTTAAATGGAGATTTTTCACCTATGTTTTTAACGCTGACATTCAGAAAATGTATATGTAAATTTTGGTTAATCCTCAGCACACACAGTTTCAAAGGATCGTTTTTCGTGATTCTTTAAACCAAGAAGTACAGGACTATGAACTGAAAACAGTTACCTTCGGTGTAAATTGCGCTCCTTTTCTTGCAATAAGGACGCTGTTTCAACTTGCTGAAGATGAAAAGTCACGTTTTCCACTTGGTTCTGAAATTCTGAAAAACTCCATGTATGCGGGTGACGTTTTAGCGGGTTCACCTTTTAAGCGCAAAAGAGGATCGAAATCAGCTAATTGAAATTCTGAAATGTGCCGGTTTTATTTTGAGAAAGTGGACATCGAACTCCATAAATATTTTGAAAGATTTGCCACGTGATCATCTACTTGATGTAGATTTTTTGTCCCTTGAAGATAAAAGTACAGCGAAAACTCTCGGCATTTTGTGGAATGCCACTTCAGACTCTTTTTACTTCCACGCCTTACCATTTGAACTCAAAAAATCATACACAAAAAGAGAAGTCCTTAGTATGATCGCTAGATTATTTGACCCAGCTGGTTGGCTTTCTCCAGTTATCATAACTGCCAAGATAATCATGCAACAGTTGTGGCTCGATAAAATTGACTGGGACGATAATTTGAAACCAGTCTCACTTCAAAAATGGCAAGTTTTGCGTTAAATTACACTAAAGTGAAATTAATTTCAATCCCTCGATGGATTAATTACTCTCCTACAAGCATCGTTGAGTTTCACGGGATTTGTGATGCCTCAGAAAAGGCAAACGCCGCAGCTCTTTATGTTCGCATTGAAACTGATAACAAAATTAATTGCAGTCTACTTGTTTCAAAAACAAAAGTGGCTCCAGTAAAAACTTTGTCTCTTCCACGATTAGAACTTTGTGGAGCTGTTCTTCTTGCGAACATGATAAGTTCAGTAACCTCACAATTGAACATTGATTCGAGTTCATTATTTCTATGGTCAGACTCGACTATTGTTCTTTAGTGGCTTAAAAAATCACCCTGTACGTGGGTTACTTTTGTAGAAAATAGGATTTCCACAATAGTTCAAAAAGTCGGCAATGAAAATTGGTCTCATATAGACACACATTCGAATCCCGCCGATCTAGCAACCCGGGGGGTATATCCTGCGGAGCTTAAGACTAAGGAGTTGTGGTGGCATGGACCTCCTTGGCTCCAATTGCCTAAGTCAGGGGTTCTTAAACTTATGTAGTCCGAGGACCCCTTATCGAGCTAAATTTTTTTTGCGGACCCCATCCCAACTCTAGACATTTGACATCGTTCTAAGCTAAATTTCTGACTCAATAATGACAAAGACACTCAGGCTTGCTAACCGATGTCAAACTCAACCAGACATAAAATGACCGGTTATATGACCGGTGAAGGAGCGAAGAACTTATATTTTGCTTTAATTTTTCCAGTTTTTAAAGGTCTTTTCAACACATGCAGACACTACTTTCTTATAAATATTGATACCTATACCATTAGACCAGTTCAAAAAAAAAAAAAGTCTCTGAAATTTAGAGGCACCGGCAGTTTCCTATTCCCATAAGTGTCCCGAGTGGGATGTGTTACCAATTTTTTCTAAATATTGCGCTCCTGATTAGCGATTTTCATTTTACTCTTGAAACTTTCACATAAAAAAAAAGTTCACCAACAACCTAAAAACGATGGTGGTTATCGCTGAGGTGAACTTTTTTCTTTTAATTCAGTCTCACATTCGGAGTAGTTTTGAATGGGGAATTCGAATTTTTCATTATTTTTAATTATGTTGTTTTCTTCAGTGGTAAAAACTGAAAATAATCATGAAATTTTGTCAAAAATTTAATTTTTTTTTTTTTAAATGAAAAATCAGGTATAAATTTTTGGATTTTTTTTTGCTTTTATTATTTTCAATAATTCATTTATTTCTCCTCTATCTGATAGTGGTGACCGCAAATTTTTATTATTTTTGTACTTAAAAATATAAACATAAATATAATTGAACATAGGATTTTTTTCATATTAAAGCTATGTTTTAACAGGGAATATAAATTTTAATGTGGAAATTTGTTTCGAAAAATATGAAATATATTTATCTAATTCTATACACTTGGTTTGGTTCAAGAAAACTAGATTTCATATTTTTGAAACAGATTTCCACATTAAAATTTATTTTCCCTGTTAAAACATAGCTTTAATATGAAAAAAATCCTTTGTTCAATTATATTTATGTTTATATTTTTAAGTACAAAAATAATAAAAATTTGCGGTTACCACCATCAGATAGAGGAGAAATAAATGAATTATTCAAAGTAATAAAAGCAAAAAAAATCCAAAAATTTATAGCTGATTTTTCATTTAAAAAAAAAAAAATTTCAATTTTTGACAAAATTTCATGATTATTTTCAGTTTTTACCACTGAAGAAAACAACATAATTAAAAAATAATGAGAATTCGAACTCCCCATTCAAAACTACTCCGAATGTGAGACTGAATTAAAAGAAAAAAGTTCACCTCAGCGATAACCACCATCGTTTTTAGGTTGTTGGTCAACTTTTTTTTTTATGCGAAAGTTTCAAGAGTAAAATGAAAATCGCTAATCAGGAGCGCAATATTTAGAAAAAATTGGTAACACATCAGACTCGGGACACTTATGGGAATAGGAAACTGGCGGTGCCTCTAAATTTCAGAGACTTTTTTTTTTTTGAACCGGTCTACTATACCATATATCTCTCTGCGTTTTAACAAATCTTGCGCATTTATAGAGGCAAACATTTTTTATTAGGATTTTCATGTAATTGAAATACAAAATGAATAAAAATTGGGGAAATGTAAAAGAATTAAAAAAGTTTCAAATCAAAATATGTACATTAAACTCAGACAAATATTTCTTGGTCAAAATAAAGCCTAGAAAATAATTTGGGGAAATTGGGGAAATGTAAAAGAATTAAAAAAGTTTCAAATCAAAATATGTACATTAAACTCAGACAAATATTTCTTGGTCAAAATAAAGCCTAGAAAATAATTTGTTTTTTTTTCATATATTTTTTAATAAATAATATAATAATAATAAAGCTTAAAATGAAAATTATTTTTTTGATGACTATTGGTCGTTTTATAAGCGAAATTTGTTATATTTTCTTCTGTAAAAGGTTTTACTTAATGAGAAGGATGATGTTGTTTTCTTGAAACCATATCCACAATGTCCGGCTCTATATTCGGAAGTTTTATTCTCAGGTCTGCTTCTACATTAAGCTGATTTCTATAATTTGATGTTATATATAATAGTACCGAAAAGCCTGTTTACACAAATACGTTGTACAAAACGGAATCAAGTTTTCGATGCCCTTATTTGCAGAGAATTTGGATTTTGGGAGTAACTAAAAGTTAGTTAAATTTCATTGAACTTTAGTTACAAAGAAGTATCGCAGGTGATAGCCAGGAGTATATCATGCTCTAATGTCGAAAATTGCTTAGCAATACCAATACTAACGTCTGTGTTGAATGGATCCCTGATCCAGTCGTTGCCAGAAATAGGACAGGGAAAATACTTCCGGAAGCTGCTTTTTAGAGGCATTAAATGTTCGATAAAAAGTAGGTGCGTTTTATTATCGAGCACTTAATTAGAAAATTCTATAAAATAGCTGAGTGTTGAAAAAGACTCATACCCATACTTTTGAATGCGCTTTGACCATAATTCGTATTATTGTAATCGCTTCTATTTTAAATAGCTCAACACAGATGGGACTTGTGATTTAGCTTCTGTGTCAAATCGCACCAAAAAATAGAATTTGTTCTATTTCTCTGCGATAAATTTTCTAGTGTCAATTTTGTACGCACTATTAACGTATAGAAAAAATATGGACGATATTGAACGTCCCAACTGTGTTTAGCTCTTCACTTCAACGTTAAATTTATTTGAAGCTGCACCTTGTAGGCTAAAATTATAATTTACAAAAATTTATGATGTTATCAAACAGTGGGAAGAGTGGAAACAGTTAGGTGCTGGGCATCCCGGGTTTACACAAAAGTAAATGCACACTTTGTTTTTTAAAAATATGTGAAATCATTCAAAAAGCCATGTTCATGTAGAATTTTTAATGACCAGGACCACCAGGGGTCCGCGCACCACAGTTTAAGAATCGCTGGCCTAAGTCTAAATGGCCTAAAAATCCGATGAACCTATCTGTCTATTTCTAGACACTATTCTTGAAATGAGAAAAATTAAAACTCATTTTAATAGCTCGGTGGTAACTGAAGATATTCTCGATAGATTCTCAACGTTGCCAAAGGCTTTTCAAACTTTGTCTTATGTGTTTCGTTTCTTTAAACGAACGCATCCCGCTACTCGAGCTGACGCTTTGTTTCCTACAAAATTAATTTCAGCTGCGGAAATAAACGCTGTCAAAACTCGTCTTATTATACTCTCGCAACAATTGCATTTCCCCAATGAGTACTCAAATTTGATAAACAAAAAAACTGTTTCTTCAAAAAGCACAATTTTGACTTTGACTCCATTTTTTGATTCTTACAAAGTAATCCGAGCAAACGGGCGCTTAGCATCCACTTTGTTTCTGAATTACAATGAACGTCATCCCACCATTCTTGCATATAAAAGTCGACTAGCATATTTATATGTTCGCTTCATACACGAGATATCACTTCATGGTGAAAACCAGCTCGTTTTACGACTTATTCATCAAGAGTTTTGGATCCCAAAAGTCAAAAGCCTGATAAAAACATGCATAGACAACTGCAAAATATGCATTGTCTATCTCAAAAAACTCCACGGGCAAATGATGGCTGCCCTGCCGCCCTCGAGGACGTCCTTAGATTGCCCCTTTGCAAACACAGGACTTGATTTTGCAGGTCCTTTCGACATCAAAAGTTTCACTGGTCGCTATTGTCGAATCACCAAAGGATACGTCTGTCTTTTTGTTTGTTTTGCTACAAAGGCTATGTTTAGCTGGGAGGTTGCCGAAATAAGTTGACACTATGAATTTCAAATTTAATGGGTTTTATTATAATATATAAGAGTAATATAATAATAAAATGCAATTCCTAATATACAGGAATATACAATACGTGTTTTTGTTTGTTATGTGAAGTTCTACTGTAGTTGTCCAACGGTGAATTGCTGTTTGCTGATGGTGGTGGTTTTTTGATGTTTTCCGTTTGTTGATGTTCAATATGAATTGATGTAAAATTGTTGATTTTTGTTGATTGTTAGTGCACTGTTTTTTCAATGTTGTATAATTTGTATTGAAAAGGGAATGTTTGTGCGTAAATTGTATTTTCACTTTTATTTGTTGTGTTTGTTAAACTGTTGAATATTTGTTCACTGTGGTTTGTGAATTAATGTTGTTTAACTGTGTATGACACTGTGATTTTGTGTTTAGTGAAAAACTTGATGTTAATTGTAATATTTAATTTATATGTTCGTTGTTAAATCGCGGGAGGGTTCGCTGACGTCTTGATATTCGTAAAGAAAGACGAACGAGTTTTAGCGCGTTATACTCGTTGTTGCAAACGGTTGGCTTGCAGAGTTCGTTGCAACCACAACGAGTAAACGGCAGCACCTTGCGGTGGATAGCAAGACGAACCAGATAAGGTGGATGCACATAAGTTTACGCTGCGCGTAAATATTCTGCCCGCCTTGCAGCACTTAGGGTCTGCAATAAAACAATTCATTTGTGTAAATTCATTAGAGTAATTTCAAAATTCAAGTAGTAAGTAAAATCTGTGTTGAGTGGTTCACAACCCACATGGGCCAGAGAGTGTCCAGCCGAACGCAGTGTTCTGAGCCAACATTCTACCATTTTCTGAGGGCATGAACCCAGATTTCATAATCTGAGGATAAACATCAGCTCCGAGTTCCATTTCAATTTTGGTAGACGACGTGAATTTCGGGTCTGCCAGCAATATATTGTCATAAGCCTTTTTTGCGGCCTCAGGCAAATCTTCTTCATAGATGCGACGTGGCAATTCATCGCTGACGAGTGCATTCAGCTCAATTTTGAAACTTGCATCAATTTTAGATCCAATCACCACATTGCAGAGCTTTTGGGAGTTCAGATAAATCAGTTTTATCTTCATCTTCTTCACCATTTCCCCTGAGATCACTGTCACAGATCGCGCTGGGTTGATCAAAGCTCTAAGGGTCTGGTATTCACCATCACAATGCAACTTCAACATTGCAGTTGGCAGCAGGGTCTGCTTCGAGCACAGAATTCTGGTCTGATTAATGGACCGGGTACCACGTAAATCATCATTTCCAACTGCAAGTACACGGGGGTGTCCATGCAAGCTGGTGTGGTGCTTTGCGTGGCAAATTGCACATTTTTCGTGACTGGTACAATTTTTGAGGTTGTGGGACCGAGCCAGACAGTTGATGCAATAATGCATATTCATAACCGTCTCGTATTTTTCTGTGAGATTCATCTCACGATACTTGTAACAAGTTGACACATGGTGGTTCTTCTTACAGATGCCACATGCCACATGTCGGCCAGTGAATTGTGGTCTCCCGTGGTTTTTGGTTTTGCTGTTGTTGCGCTGGTTTTGGGAAGTGCGGTTTCTGTTGCCGCCTTTATTCTTGCTGCACACAAAACAGGTGGAAGCACATTTGTTGTTGTGGGTTGGAGCCATGGCAAACTGAAAAGAGAATTAAAATTAGAATCAAAGTTCTGCCATGGTCAAATACGAAATTAGTTTGAGAAGAGTACTACTACTTTTGTAATGGGACTTGTAGTAATACCCTTTGTTGTCCGAATATCGACAACTCGATTTTTGGAGTCCGAGCCGGTATAAACTTTCACGACTCGACCTAAGTTCCACTCGTGGGGCGGAAGATTTTCATGCCGCATAACGACTAAATCATCCACTTCAATATTCTTTTTAGGATGTTTCCATTTGTAACGTTTATGGAGCTCCTTCAAGTACTCATCTTTCCATCTTCTGCATAAAGTATGATGTAGTACTTTTAATTTTTCCCATCGATTTATTGTGCTGAGGGAGGCACTGCTTAGATCGGGTTCAGCTGGAGCTAGCATTGGAGATCCAATTAAGAAATGGCCTGGTGTCAGGGGTGCTAAGTCACTGGCATTTTCACTTGAGGGACTTAGGGGCCTTGAGTTCAGGCAACTTTCTATTCGTGTTAGCAGGGTAGACATCTCCTCAAAAGTGAATCGTTGATTAGCAGCTACCTTTTTCAAGTGAAGTTTAAAACTTTTGACACCGGCTTCCCATACCCCCGGCATCCACCCATGTGTGGAGCTCCGAGGGGTATGAAATGCCAGGTTACTTCTTGATGATTTGTTGCAATTACTTGGGTCTGCAACGAATTCATAAATTTTGCCGATCTTTTTTGATGTTCCCACAAAATTTGTTCCGTTATCGGAGTAAAGAGCGGCAGGGCATCCGCGCCTTGAAAAAAATCGTGTGAAGGCAGCTAAAAATGACTGACTCGAAAGGTCACTTGTTAACTCCAGATGTATAGCTTTTGTAGTGAAGCAAATAAAAACACATACATAGCATTTTGTAATCAAGCACGCTCGTCCATTGTAATTTTTAATTTCAAAGGGGCCTGTGAAATCTACTCCAGTGTTTGTGAATGGTCGTGTAAATATAGTACGCTCAGGTGGAAGTGCAGCCATTATTTGTGTTTGCTGTCTTTTTTTGTAAATTATGCATGTTTTACAATTATGGATCGATGTTTTAATTAAAGTTTTGAGTTTTGGTACTCAAAATTCTGATCGCATTAATCGTAAAACAAGTTGGTTTCCACCATGAAGCGATACTATATGGGTCAAATGTGTAAACAATTTAGCAAGTCGACTGTGGTATGATAACACAAGTGGATCACGCTCATTATAGGTCAATCCTGGGGATCTTGCTAAGCGACCATTAGCTCGAATCAATCCTTTTGAATCAATGAAAATTTTGAGTGTGAGTACCGAGCTTTTTGATGAAATTGGGTTCCCTTTCAATAACGATTCATAATCGTCAGGGAAATACATTTGTTGACTTAACAAAATAAGTCTATTTTTCACCAATTTGACTTCTTCGGGCAAAATTTCTTTGTTCGGTGTAATTAAATCCGAACGCTTGACGGGTATAGAATTTCTGTAAAACCGAAATACATAAGCTAAGACTCTTAGGGCTCGTGGCAATGATGAAAATCTATCTAGGATATCTTAAGAAAAAAAGAAGAAGAAGAAAAACTGATCACGGATTCGAATTTCTCGATGGATAATAGTTCGAAAAACGTACCCACTTTCTTGCAAAATTTGATAACCTCTGTAGCTTGCACCATTTTTTAAATCAATATTTTCGAAAATGGCAACTTAAAACCGGCGGCGGCAATCCATTTTTCAAAATTAATGAAAATCCTTATGGGTTGTTTTGTTCAGACATATAGGGCTATTGTAATCCACTGACACATCGTGGAAAAATCAAAAAGTTTTTATGTATTTTACAGAGCTGTTTGTTCACTAGTTTGTGAGGATGGAAGTCAGTGGGCTTCGTTTCCACCCACAATTTTCATAGCAGCGCGTCGAAACGCCCGAAAACATAAGCAAACGTATTTATTGGTTTTATTTAACTTCACGAATTATGTATTTATTTCTTAATATCATTTCGTTTATTTATCTAAATCCATTTTTTTTAATGAATTATTAATCATAAATAATATAATATAAGTTAAAAACTGTTAGTTAAGTTCATTGCATTAGCGCGGGGCGACGCGTAAAAAACGCAATAGTAGTAGAATAGACATAAGCAAAACACAAAGAATTGTCATACGGTAGCCCTGCCCAACATCTGTTACCACGAGCCATAGTAAAACAGCTGTTAGAGCTTTATTGTGAGAAAAGCTACAGAGTTAGGAAAAGGTGACTTGGCAAAGGTTTTTGTTTTTAGTCGGTCATTCTTCTGAGGACCACAGCCAGCAACAGTTCAGCAGCTCCGGACAACAGCAGCAGCCGTAAGATAATCATTAACCATAACTTCTTTCCTATCTTCTCTTAGGTTGCAGCTCGTATACAAGTTACAAGTCGCTCTTGCGTTGTACTTGTATACGGTAGGAGAACACCGTCATAAGTAGTAGGTCGCCGTAGTCAGTGCGTCCATCGCAAGAGGAGGTTGACGAACACGTTGTATTGACGCCGACAAGTTACAAGTCGCTTTTGCGTTGTACTTGTGTGCGCTAATAAAACGCCGTCATAGGAATTAGGTCGGCGGGTACGTTGAATTGACGTACACAAGTGGCAAGTCGCTTTTGCGTTGTACTTGTGTGCGGTAATAAAACGCCGTCATAGAAATTAGGTCGGCGGGTACGTCGAATTGACGTCCACAAGTGACAAGTCGCTTTTGCGTTGTACTTGTGAGCGGTAATAAAACGCCGTCATAGGAATTAGGTCGGCGGGTACGTTGTATTGACGTACACAAGTGGCAAGTCGCTTTTGCGTTGTACTTGTGTGCGGTAATAAAACGCCGTCATAGGAATAAGGTCGGCGGGTACGTTGTATTGACGTACACAGGTGGCAAGTCGCTTTTGCGTTGTACTTGTGTGCGGTAATAAGACGCCGTCATAGGAAATAAGTCGAATTGACGCATACAAGTTTCAGGTCGCTTTTGCGCTGCATTTGTATGCGACAATAAACGCCGTCGGAGAAATTAGACCCAAACGCCGTACAGGAAATTAGTCCCTCGTAGTCAGAGCATACATACGTCGAGTAATATAAAATTCGACACATCTATCGTCGCCTTTGCGCGGTATCGGCGCGGCGCGAAAAATACGCTGCCGGATAGGATAAAAGCAACAAGTATTAAGTATCCGAATCGTATTTTATAATTTATTCTTAGATATATATGCATATATAAAATTTACCATAAATATTGTGTCAAGATAAAAATAAAGTGGATTATCAAAGAAATATACATGGAAGGTCTTGTTCTTATTTAAACTCCCGGAAATTCGACCTTTGTTAGCCACCTGCAAAATATAAATTTTTGAACACGAACCCCGGATACCGGCGAGCCGAAACCCTGGCTGAAAGGTTCGTTACAATGGCGCCCGAGCAGGGACCCTAGGCTAACATATGAAAATTTATAAAATACGACCGGATGAGTTTCCTTCCATGTGTTTGCAAATCCACTGTTTTTTCCAAACGAGAGTATATATATTTACGAGAATACGCGGCTCCTCGAGAATTAAAGACACTATATTAATTATAAATAACAATCAATCAAGGCAATAGCCCCCCCCCCCAAATATTATATCCAGGTAAATTCTACAGGAACAGCAGCAGCCGTAAATTCTACAGCAACAGCCAAGCCGTAAATTCTACAGCAACAGCCCAGCCGTAAATTCAACAACAGCAGCCCCAGCAGCATACAGCAGATACAGTGAAAGTGTACCTATCCCATCCTTAGTGCGCGAAGTGAAAAACAAAACAATACCCAGTGAAATCGAACGATAGAAAAAAAAGCGAAATAATAATAAACTTTAGTGAAGAAAAAAAAAACCCAAAAAAAAAAAAAAGAAAGGAAAACTATAGACAAAAGAAAAAAATTATAAGAAAAAAAAAACATGTTGAATGTGTCGTGGTGCCATGGTCTAAGAAAGGAGGAGTTGGTCGCGTATGGTGAGGAATTCGGCATCGACGTAACAGGAACAGTTGATGACCTACGGAAGAGGTTCAAAGTCTTCGTGGCAGAAGACCATACACCGGAAGTGAAGCAACGCTTGCTTGAGCTCCAGACTCGTCACAAGAGATCTTCATCACAGCATAGAACCCAGACAGACGGCACGGAAGAATCATCACAGACGGACGACAAAGCCGGGCCCTATCTCAGACCAGGCGGTGGTGAGGAGCAAATCGTGGCAATGGCCGCAACAGCGCAGCCAGTACGCAAGCATGACGAAACCATCTATCGGTTTTCAACCCAAGGGTTTAGCACACCAAATGACGGAACCAGCCCCTACAACCCCATAATAATGGAACAAGTTCGGAAGTGGTCCCTAAAGTACGACGGAGCCAAAGAGCCACTGGCCTTTATAGAAAGAGTTGAGGAACTGGCTGCAGCCTACGGAGTAGCCACCAACCATCTTCCCCGGGTAATGCCAGAACTGTTAAAGGACAAGGCCTTAGCATGGTTCCGGAACAACCATCAACAGGAAACCTCGTGGACCAAATTCAAGAAAAACTTTCTGAGCTTTTTCCTTCCCCCACGTTACTTTGAAGCTCTGGACGACGAAATAAGAAAGCGATGTCAACAGCCTCGAGAGAAAGTCAAAGAATTTTTGCTACCACTACAGACGATGATGCGTCACGCGAATTTTACCGAACAACAAATGTTAGAACGGATTTTGAGGAATTGTCGGCCGGAGTACCAATGGAACATTAAACGGAAAGATTTCTCGACACTAGAGGAACTAATTCAATTAGCGGAGGATTTGGAAGGAATTCAACAACGGGAGCCCGAACGACCAGCAGCGATTAGAAGTCGCACCGAACAGCACCGGATGGTGGGCCCCACTCAAGGTGAAGAAAGAATTAACACTCGAACTGCTTGCCGACGCTGTGGCCAAGAGGGCCATTTTGCCGGGAACTGTCAGCATCCTCAGCGGTTGTTCTGCTGGGTCTGTGGCCGAATTGGAACACGTACCATAGCTTGTTGCCGTACATCGGGAAACGACAAAGGAGACCGCCCAGAGCGAGGGGGGCAGGTACTCCAGAAGATCCCCCTCGGCTGGCATAGAACAACATCACCTCCAACGCCCCTGCAGTCGAGTTTTCGCCAACGTTATCGTTGGGCAGAGAAACATAGCAGCCACCATCGACACAGGGGCAACCATAAGCTTCGTTAGGGAGGCATACGCTGCGGAATTGGTTCACCAGGCCAAAAGGATATCGTATGGAGGTGAAGTAGCGTTAGCGGATGGCTCAATTAGGCCACTCAAACACGCGGTGGAAACCGAATTAGAATTCAGGGACCTGAAATTGAAATTTCTGTTCGTAGTCATGCCTGACGCTACCGAAGACGTCGTTCTGGGGTTAGATTTCCTCAAACGGTGTGGCGCCTCGCTAAATATCAGAGGCGAAATAATTACAATAGGAGAAGGCACACTGCAGCAAACGGAAAGGTGCATGGTCAGCTCGATACCCAACAAAAGACCCGGTGTAAAACAACAAGAAGGCCTAGGGTCCAATCCAGAGCAGCCACGCAGTCAACATCTTCGACAACGTCACCAACAGAACCCACAACTACGTCCACAGCAGCAGAGAAGTCGAAAGAACCACCATGTAAACCGACCCTACACCCAACAAATAAATCCAGTCCGGAGAAGCAGCATAGAAACTCAACTAGTTAACGCAGCGACAAACCCACTTCCAGTCATCTCGGCAGAGCCCACACTCGAATCAGCGGCAGAGCCCACACATGCATCAGCGACAGAGCCCACACCTGAATCGTCGGCAGAACCCTCACTCGAATCAGCGGCAGAGCCAACACTCGAATCATCGACGGAGCCCACACTCGAATCAGCGGCAGAACCCACACTTGAATCATCGGCAGAGCCCTCACCCACAGCAGCGGCAGAGCCTACAGCAGAGCAGCAATCTTACTCAGATGAGGTAATAAATCGATTTTTAATCCAAGAACTTCCAAAATTTGATAGGCTAGAAGGGGTCACACAGATCACCAAACACGCGATAACCATGTCTGACGATCGACCGATCAAACAGCGATACATCCCGCGAAACCCGGCCATGCAGGCGATCATTGACAAGGAAATTGATAAATTATTGACCAAAGGATGCATCGAACCATCTCGCAGTCCTTATAGCGCACCGATTGTTTTAGTGCGAAAGAAGACGGGTGCCTGGCGACTCTGTATAGATTATCGCCAACTCAACGCCAGATCAGTACCGGACGCCTATCCTTTGCCTAGAATAACGCATAACTTGGACCGATTACGAAACGCGAGATTTATTAGTAGTCTCGACTTGAAGGATGGATATTGGCAAATACCAATGGAGGCCAATAGCAAGCAATTTACGGCCTTTACCGTACCGGGCCGTGGCTTTTATCAGTGGAAGGTCATGCCTTTCGGACTCCATTCGGCACCAGCAACATTCCAGCGGGCCCTAGATCAAGTTATCGGAGCAGAAATGGAGCTTCATGCCTTCGCCTATCTAGACGACATAGTTGTAACGGGCTCCACCCTAGATGAACACATGCAAAACTTGCAGGAGGTATTCCGACGACTACGTGCAGCTAATCTGAGAATTAATCCGGAAAAGTGCGAATTCTTCCGGACCAAATTAAAATACTTAGGGCACGTCGTCGGCAGCGAAGGCATCCAGACCGATCCAGAGAAAGTGGCGGCTATCCAG
Source organism: Meiosimyza platycephala (assembly GCA_963662105.1). Taxonomy (NCBI): domain Eukaryota; kingdom Metazoa; phylum Arthropoda; class Insecta; order Diptera; family Lauxaniidae; genus Meiosimyza; species Meiosimyza platycephala. The sequence goes on along the minus strand of OY759211.1, from coordinate 51,618,521 downwards.
GACTTGGTACCCCCAGAAAATATTAGAGGAGTGCGGCGGTTTCTAGGCGTTGCTTCATGGTACAGACGATTCTTTCCAGATTTCGCAGCAATAGTGCAGCCGCTGACGGCCTTGTTGAGAAAGGGCAAGCACTGGAAATGGGGCGATGACCAGCAGAGGGCATTTGAGACCATGAAAAAGAAACTAAAGGAGGCACCAATACTCTTATGCCCAGATTTCAGCCAGACATTCACCCTGCAGACCGACGCCAGTGATTTGGGCCTAGGCGCAGTTTTAACCCAAGTCATAGAAGGAGAAGAGCGGGTGATCGCTTACGCCAGCCGAAGCCTAAACAACGCTGAGAAAAATTACTCGTCAACAGAGAAAGAATGTCTGGCCATCGTATGGGGAATCAGGAAAATGCGGCTCTACCTAGAAGGGTATAAATTCATAGTAGTCACGGACCATCTTTCGCTTAAATGGTTGAACTCAATCGAAAGCCCCACAGGACGAGTAGCCCGATGGGCCCTAGAGCTCCAGCAGTATCAGTTCACAATTCAATACAGGAAGGGGAAGAACAACGTAGTGGCCGACGCCCTGTCCAGACAACCTAGAGAGATTATTCAAATGGCAACAGCGAACAACAGATCCGACGAAACCTGCACCTGGTTGGAGAAGAAGAAGGCCGAAGTTCGAAACGAACCCGCAAAGTATCCAGACTTCTCCGAAGTAGCAGGGCACTTATACCGCCATTTATCAGGACATACAGGCGACGAGGATTGTGCTAAATGGAAACTTTGCGTAGCAACGCCGCTCCGGAAGTGCGTCATGGAAGAGAATCATGACAGCCCGAACGCTGGTCATCTGGGCATCCGGAAAACCATCTCCCGCATAGCCAACCGGTATTATTGGCCCGGCATGTTCCGGGATATAAGTCGGTACGTGCGAAGCTGTGACTCCTGTCAACGATATAAAGCAAGCCAACAAGCACCAGCGGGGGAAATGTTGACAACCATTCCAAATGAGCCATGGTCCACCGTATGCGCAGATTTTATCGGGCCACTACCACGATCCAAACACGGAAACACTATGTTGCTGGTGTTCTTTGATAAATTCTCAAAATGGACCGAATTAATACCCCTTAGGAGGGCGACGGCAGAAGGGGTCGTCAAAGCATTTCGAGAAAGGATCGTGGCAAGGTACGGAGTTCCCAAAAGATTCGTTACGGAAAACCCAGTTTAAGAGCAGGATAGTGAAGAACTACATGGATGAGATTGGAGTACGACAGCGATTTACAGCACCCTACACCCCCCAAGAAAACCCTACGGAGCGAGTGAATCGGACAATCAAAACTATGATGGCGCAACTGGTCAACAATGATCACAGAGTATGGGACGACAACCTGCCAGAGATTTCGCTAGCCATCAATACCAGCGCATCGGAGTCATCTGGCTACAGTCCAGCATTTCTCACCCAAGGTCGGGAGCCCCGCTTACCAAGAGCACTGTACGACGAAGTAACCCAAGGTACCGGCACGCCAAGCCAACAACCGGAGGCAAGAGCTGCACAGCTGCAAGAAATCTTCAAGATCGTCAGGCACAATCTCTCTAAAGCATCGCAGGACCAAGCCAGGCACTACAACCTGAGGAAGCGACAGTGGAAACCTAACGTCGGAGAACTGGTGTCAGTGAAACAGCTTCCACTATCCAAGGCCATCGATAGTTTCGCAGCCAAGCTCCGCCCAAGTATGCGGGCCCGTACACAATCGCAAGTTACATTTCTCCTGTAATTTGTAATCTCAAGGGAGTCGGTGACAGAATTATCCGCACAGCTCACCTGAGCGAAATTAAGCCATTCACTTTATAGAATTTAAACCTCTGTTCTGTTACAAAACTAGTTCCTTACTTTTCTACAATTTTTAGTCGTCAACAAACCCACAAAGCAACAAAACCTAAGCTTGGACGAGCAATAATTAGAGGCACCACGATCGCTACAGCAAGTTACATCCTGATAATCAACAGAATCTGCTTCAAGTATGACAACGACGAGAATTAAGGTGGCGAAGCATACAACACGAACATTATCATCACTGTAACAATAAGTCCTGATAGTAGCGATGCAGACATCACCAACTCTAATAACAGCGATGGGTGTGTCACCTCTAATAGTGAGGATACCTCCGATGGTTAATCACTGAACCTATATATCTTGAGTATCGCGAAGAAAACGCTGCCTACAGTGATGCTACAGCCTCGAGCACCGTTTCTGATGGGAAAATATATCACTTGGACCTGCGTTTTTAAATGCCAGTCTTCTAGATTGCAGAGCCTCCGCACTGCATTTGTTCAAGTAAAATCCATTTCGCCGCGGGAGTAAGCGGGAAATGTGAGGATGGAAGTCAGTGGGCTTCGTTTCCACCCACAATTTTCATAGCAGCGCGTCGAAACGGCCGAAAACATAAGCAAACGTATTTATTGGTTTTATTTAACTTCACGAATTATGTATTTATTTCTTAATATCATTTCGTTTATTTATCTAAATCCATTTTTTTAATGAATTATTAATCATAAATAATATAATATAAGTTAAAATCTTTTAGTTAAGTTCATTGCATTAGCGCGGGGCGACGCGTAAAAAACGCAATAGTAGTAGAATAGACATAAGCAAAACACAAAGAATTGTCATACGGTAGCCCTGCCCAACATCTGTTACCACGATCCATAGTAAAACAAGTGTTAGAGCTTTATTGTGAGAAAAGCTACAGAGTTAGGAAAAGGTGACTTAGTAAAGGTTTTGGTTTTTAGTCGGTCATTCTTCTGAGGACCACAGCCAGCAACAGTTCAGCAGCTCCGGACAACAGCAGCAGCCGTAAGATAATCATTAACCATAACTTCTTTCCTATCTTCTCTTAGGTTGCAGCTCGTATACAAGTTACAAGTCGCTCTTGCGTTGTACTTGTATACGGTAGGAGAACACCGTCATAAGTAGTAGGTCGCCGTAGTCAGTGCGTCCATCGCAAGAGGAGGTTGACGAACACGTTGTATTGACGCCGACAAGTTACAAGTCGCTTTTGCGTTGTACTTGTGTGCGCTAATAAAACGCCGTCATAGGAATTAGGTCGGCGGGTACGTTGAATTGACGTACACAAGTGGCAAGTCGCTTTTGCGTTGTACTTGTGTGCGGTAATAAAACGCCGTCATAGAAATTAGGTCGGCGGGTACGTCGAATTGACGAACACAAGTGACAAGTCGCTTTTGCGTTGTACTTGTGTGCGGTAATAAAACGCCGTCATAGGAATTAGGTCGGCGGGTACGTTGTATTGACGTACACAGGTGGCAAGTCGCTTTTGCGTTGTACTTGTGTGCGGTAATAAAACGCCGTCATAGGAATAAGGTCGGCGGGTACGTTGTATTGGCGTACACAAGTGGCAAATCGCTTTTGCGTTGTACTTGTGTGCGGTAATAAAACGCCGTCATAGGAATTAGGTCGGCGGATACGTCGAATTGACGCATACAAGTTTCAGGTCGCTTTTGCGCTGCATTTGTATGCGGCAATAAACGCCGTCGGAGAAATTAGACCCAAACGCCGTACAGGAAATTAGTCACTCGTAGTCAAAGCATACATACGTCGAGTAATATAAAATTCGACACATCTATCGTCGCCTTTGCGCGGTATCGGCGCGGCGCGAAAAATACGCTGCCGGATAGGATAAAAGCAACAAGTATTAAGTATCCGAATCGTATTTTATAATTTATTCTTAGATATATATGCATATATAAAATTTACCATAAATATTGTGTCAAGATAAAAATAAAGTGGATTATCAAAGAAATATACATTGAAGGTCTTGTTCTTATTTAAACTCCCGGAAATTAGACCATTGTTAGCCACCTGCAAAATATAAATTTTTGTACACGAACCCCGGATACCGGCGAGCCGAAACCCTGGCTGAAAGGTTCGTTACAAGTTTTAGTGCAAAACACAACAAAAAAATTTCATAAGCAAAATGCATAAAAAGGAACAAAAAATGGGCAACGAGTTTCCATGACGCTACGTCACTTCATCAGTAAGCTTTGTTAGCCGACGTTTAATAGTCTGCAAACACACTATATTTTACTTTCTGCATTGACTAGTTGAGAATCATCGCAAAACATAAAACATAGTGCACACACACATTCCTTCCTCCTTCACATGCAATTGCTTTTGTAGCTCTTTTGATATTACACATTTCTTGACGAGCGCTCCGTCGAAAGCAAATTTTACATTGTTCCAAAAACAAAAATAAAGAAAAAGTTTTTATTTTGAACCGCTCTAATGCATACGCATGACTCAGGTAGGCTAGTCGCCAGCACGTGTAACCTTGCACTTGCATTGTCGTTGACTTGGATATCGTTTCATATTTGCATACGCTGCTAACCTTGTCACCGTTCTCTCTTTTGACTTGCTCCCATTCGCTACTTCTTATTAAACCAAACTTTTTGTACGTGGTTTTCTATTTAAAGAATAAATATTTAATTAAAAATGTCGCTCGGATCTGGGTTCGGTGATATAGCCATCGGAAGTTGCGGATATAGCTTTTGCTAAAATCATATGTTTTAAGAAAGTAGATTTTTACCAATATATTTATATATATAGCTATTCTTGGTTTTTATAAATTGTACATTATATTTATAAATTATTTTATAATATATATAATACATTGATCAATAAAATTGTATTATTAAATATATATATGTATGTATATAGAACTTTTAAAAAAAAATTTATTTTTTAATGAAATTTTGTTACTTAGATAGTCCTAGAAATTAAAATGTGAAATGATTTTTTTTTAAATTTTTTTTTGTTGTTATTATACTCAAAAAAACTCGTTTCGAGATAATTGATGTTTCGTTTATGTCAATTTGTTGAAATACATATAAAATTGAGAAAAAGGTTATTTTCTTAGGCGATTTTTTATAAGTTTGAACTAAGATACCGGCATTAGACGCAGTTCTTTAGATGCGTAATTTCTTATGCTATCCGACGTCAGAAGAATCTCGAATATCAATTTTTTTGAGATATGCATAGTTCGCTTCTGACGGCAGTATAGGCAATTGAAATTCGGGGACAAAATTTTTTCAAAAGCTTATAACTTTTGAAGGGATGCGACAATTTTTATAAATTTAAAGGTGTTCGATTTGTATTGAAATAGAGTATAAGTGGCATTCCATTTTAAATAATGTATTTTTGAATGTTTAAAACATGTTTATTTATTAAATTTAAATGAAAAACAGCTTTCCCTGTCCGATCAAAAAACGAAAAAAATTATATAAATGTTAAAAATATTAAAGTACAATATTCCGTTGAAAAAAAATGGATCGCTCTTGACGTAATTTTATTTATATATTTGGCCCATTATTTTTCAAATCGAACAATAAGTCAATTTAGTGTCATCGATTTGCTTGAAATTTACAGATATTAATCTGCGTTCAATTTTAGGGGACCCATATTTTTTTATTTCGCTGAGAGGACCCAACTTTCAAAGTTATGGTCATTTGAACTTTAAAATTTACAGTTCATTGAAACGAAATATAAATTATATTTCAATGCTCGGCAAGTACGTAAGTGATACGTTTTGTTCTACTGTAACGCTAGTACTGCTATCGATGTGATATTTTGGTGGGAGGTAGAGGAGGGTATCTCGTATATATAGAGGTAATTTTCGGATAAAGGGCACTCCCGCAAAAGTGCTTTTATTCCACCCAACTATTCAATTAAAATTTATAAATAGTTGAGCTTTAAGAAAAATGCTCTCAATTAAAAATAAGCCGTTTTCGACAGTTGGAACTTTTACCAAATGTAGTTTAAACCTTTCTGTGTTGATAAAAAAAATTTCAAGGAAAAAAGAAACGGATGCACTTAAAAATTTTTTGATTTGAAAAAAATGCCTCTGGTTTACGATATTTGCAATATTTTCCACAAAATAGTTTACTTTGCACTAAATGTCATCTTTTCATAAGATCCATTAAATTATGAAAAGTTTGAAAAAAAAAAATTATGAAATTCCGTCATTAATTAAGGAAATATCGACAATTTCAAAAAAAGTCCTTTCAGAACTTTTTTTTTATAATTTTAAAGGACAAAGTTCAAATGATGATAACTTTGAAAGTTGGGTCCTTTCAGCGAAATAAAAAAATATGGGTCCCCTAGAATTGAACGCAGATTAATATCTGTAAATTACAAGCAAATCTATAATTTTTTTTGGTCTGACTTGATCGATTTGAAAAATAATGTGCCATTTGTAACTCTGCACAGTATTCATATACTCAAAGTAGTTGACATCAGGGCTAAACACTTCAGTTGAAAAAGATTGTTTGAACAAATTAGCGAATAACCCAGCTATAATTTGGGGATTGCTGGTGAGCCCGTCGACAGTCTTGAATTCTGATGGAAAACCATCCGACTTTTTTTTAGAGTTTATGAATCCCCAAAAATTTTTGGGGTCATGAAGAATATTGAGCTTCATTTTATTCAGATAGCCAGAATAAGCTGAAGCTGATTCGAGCCTAAATTCTTGGAAAAGCTGCAGATACACTTCCAGGTCAATGCGGCCCTGACTACAAACGTATTTATTCCATGCCCTATTGCGGCCGTTACGTATTTTTTTCAAATCCTTAGTGTACCAGGGGTCCGAGGAATCATTAACATACCGCAGAGTATATGGCACAGATAAAGATATTGCCGAAAAAAGTTCTTTATAAAAATAATTTACGCATTCATCTAAGACGTTATTATTATTATTCTGTGAGTCGGAAAAAAACGTGAAAAATACAAATATTTAAAGCAGCAACCAAACCACCTCCACCCCGTGTTTTCGAGGATGCTGAACACGATGGTAGTGTTTAAAATTATTTTGGATTTGACCCCGCTCCTAAAATGGCCAAAAACCGCCACAAAAGAGGAATCGCATATTCTGCGTCTTCCATCGGTAAAATATTTGTCACCCCCCGTTTTCGAGGATGCTGAATACGACCCAAATTACCATTTTTTGCCATTTTGGGGCTTGGGGCCACCACCATCGTGTTCAGCATACTCTAAAACAGGGGGTGGAGGTGGTTTGGTTGCTGCTTTGAATATTTGTATTTTTCAAGTTTTTTTCCGAATCACAGAATCCACTATAAGCCCATTGTGCAGAGTGACAAATATATATATAAAAATTACGTCAAGAATGATCCATTTTTTTTCTCAACGGAATATTGTACTTTAATATTTTTAACATTTATATAATTTTGTTCGTTTTTCGATCGGACAGGGAAGGCTGTTTTTCATTAACATTTAATAATCATAGGGTTTAGCTACTACAGCTATTAGCCTTCTTAGCAATTTAGTTTGAAGCTTTAAACCAAGTAAAAAGCTTATTAATAAATTATGGAAATGAAAAAATTATACATTCAAATTAATTTGTTATATTTTTAAAATTTTTTCTTAGCTTTGTCGCACTTTCTCAACATACCCACTCAGATCATAAATATATAAGCATAAAATTGTATGAATGCAATTGTATGGATTTATTTAAATGACCTAAGGCATAAATGTGAAAAAAAATTTACCCATCATGCGGTGGGGCTCGGACAACACAAACATAAAGACCAACAACCATTAAGCTACAAAATTAACTATAGTTATTTTTCAATCTAAGCTTGAGTTGACCTTTTGACAAGCTAATATTATATACATCTCAATTGTTAATTAGAGTAGTCATGCGATTAAAAGGAGCTGTAGCCATATAATTAGTTCCACTGACTGGTTGGTAAAATCTGATATGAGTTACGATTACTCCTACGATTAGTGTTAAAATGAATATAATTCAGAAGCTGTGGCGCAGCAAGCGACCCTGATACAAGCTGATGCAAGTAAATTATACCCGCAATATTTCTACGAGTGCTCAAAGACTGCATACGTAATAACTTTAAACGATCCTCATAAGGAGGAAGGTTTAAGAGGTCATTCCAATTTAAGCCCTTGAGAGCAAACCGAACAAAATTTTTTTGGATTCGTTCTACTCTATCTATATGTATATTGTAATATGGAGACCATACTTGGCTAGCATACTCTAAGTGAGGACGCACAATTGTATTGTATAAAGTTACTGTTACTAACGGGCTATTAAATTCTTTTGCCCACCGCTTTAAAAATCCAAATAATGACGAAGCCTTCTTACAGATTATATTAATGTGTTCATTAAACGTCAATTTAGCATCAACATGTATACCAAGGTCTTTGACTATATCGACACGACAGATTTTCATATCATTAATTGTATAATCAAATTCCACATTAATTTTCTTTCTAGAGAAGATCATAGTTTGGCATTTATCAGGATTTAAATGTAAGCTATTTTTAGAACACCAAACTTCAAATGATTTCAGGTCAGACTGAAGGGCAAAGTTGTCATTATCCACCTTCACAGTCCTGTAAATTTTCATATCATCAGCATATATAAGCAGATGTGAGTTTTTGATTATATGAGTAACATCATTGATAGCCAAAATAAACAGGAGCGGCCCCAGGTGACTTCCTTGCGGAACACCTGAAAACGCTGTAAAAGGAGAGGACAACACCCCTCGAAAGAAAAGTAAAAGAAATAATCATACAAATCGGCCCACTGACACGCCTTCTCATGGTCCGATTCGAGTGAAATTTTGGCACAAGGGCTTCATAGTCTCAAGGTATATTTTCAGGCCTGAGCACCAGAATTTTGACTGCATTTAATTTTTCCATACGATTTTAAACCAGCCTAATGCACATATATGCATATATACATTAGGGTGTTTCATTTTTTTTAAAGGTTCTTCAAATTCAAACCTTAAACCGAAATTCGATTTATTATAAAAAAAAAGTAATTCAAGAATTTTTCAGATTTTTTTGAGGTCATTTACTACTCGCCATTTGCCATTTTAATAAAAAAACTCGCATAATACATTTTTTCCTTTATGATTTTTTTTTATGATTTCTAAACTAAATTTTTTCTTGCCTAAATATTAAAAAATAATAATATCTTTGGGTTAGGTATCGAAAAAAAGGTTTTTACCTATCTTCTAAGTGTGAAAATTGGAAGAAATGAACAAAAAATTGCCTAATTTTTGCTTTTTTGCTTTTTTACTTAAAAATATTTGGCAATTTTTTGTACATTTCTTCCAATTTTCACACTTAGAAGATAGGTAAAAACCTATTTTTCGATACCTAACCCAAAGATATTATTATTTTTTAATATTTAGCCAGAAAAAAATTTGGTTTAGAAGTCATGAAAAAAAATTATAAAGGAAAAAATGTATTATGCGAGTTTTTTTTATTAAAATGGCGATTGGAGAGTGGTAAATGACCTCAAAAAAATCTGAAAAAATTCATGAATTACTTTTTTTTTATAATAAATCGAATTTCGGTTTAAGGTTGGAATTTGGAGAACCTTTGAAAAAAAGTGAAACACCCTAATATACATATATTATTCAAGAACAGGATCTGGTACGATTTCAAGGTTTAGCAGGACTTAATTCTGAAAATATTTAGAAGATTTCCACATAAACTTGCCGGTGCTTCAAGAGGACTATAGGCTATTGGCCTGTAATTAGAAATATCATTTTTAATCCTTTTTTAAAAATAGGACTTATAAAAGATTCCTTCCAAAATTTAGGAAAATAGATTTAGATTTAGATTAATAGATTTATTAAAAAGAAAACTGAGTGGTTTACTCAGGATAAGACTACAATTAATTAAAACTGTGGCTGGAATGCCGTCAGGCTCAGAACCAAAGTCATCATCAAGGGATGCAATATATTTTACTAATTTTAACATGTTTTACACATTGAAAAATATATTATTTAAAATTGAAAAAATCTCACTTATACTCTATTTCAGTTCGAATCGAACACCGTTAAATTTATAAAAATTGTCGCATCCGTTCAAAAGTTATAAGTTTTGAAAAAATTTTGTCCCCGAATTTCACTTGCCTATAACAACAAAAAAAAAAAAAATAATAAAAAAAAATTTTTTCATATTTTAATTTCTACCACATACCACTATATGAATAACAAAATTTCATTAGAAAATAAAAATGTTTTTTTAAAGTGGCCCAGTTGGTAAATTCTGACCCATAATTAAACATTATGAACTTACAGTCATTCAGCAAAGACCAATATTGTAAATTTTTACTTATTGGTCAATGCTATTTTTATTCAACAAACATGACAAAGATAACAAATGGAACAATTAAAATTTAATTAAAATTGTAAGTTCGATTAAATAATGTTTAATTATAAAATAATCAGTCGCTAATATCAAATTTTTTAATCTATACGGAGGACACGCCAATTTCAGAAACTATGTAGCTGGCAACACTATAAATTTCTAAAAATTGATCATAGCATGTTTTGAAGACAATGGCTTGACGGATATGACAACAAGCGAGAAAGTGACAAAGAAATAATAACAAATGTGATATACGCACTTTGTACAGTTCAAGGTCAGTTCCTCAGTAGCTCATATGTTAGAGCGGCCGTCGCAAAATATGCAATTGCAATGCATGAACGGTCAGGGGTTTGAGTCCATGTACAGCATTAACCAAACTGGTCCTATGAGGCTATTGGTAATAGCCGAAACATGTCACCAATTACCAAGTTAAAATTGTTCCATTTGTTATCTTTGTCATGTTTGTTGAATAAAAAATAGCATTGATCAATAAGTAAAAATTTACAATATTGGCCTTTGCTGAATGACTGTAAGTTCGATTAAATAATGTTTAATTATAAAATAATCAGTCGCTAATATCAAATTTCTTAGTTTATAAAAATTTCGAAATGGTTTGTATAGGTTGAAAACGAAGTTATAAACAGGGTATACAATGGGCACAACTGCGGCCTAAGTTATGATGACAATTGTCATCTCCTGTGCTTAGTCCTCGTATTTTTTAACAAAGTTTTTTCGCTCCGCAAAAATATTTATTTAAAGTCCGATTTAATCTAGTTTAACTTAAGTTTCCCGGTTAAAATATCACGTATTGTTAGTTTTGTAATCGTGCTTCTACACTCTTTGCAATTCCGGCAGTTCTCGCGTGTGGGATTAAATAAAAAAATAATAAATAAATAAACAAAAACATAGTCTACAACACATACACACATACTTATACATAAGTGATTTGCACACACAACGTAATTTTGCTATTTTGCATACTGTACGTAACTACTGTTCAAGTACTGTACAACATATGAACAATTTTCCATCTGTTCATAAATAAGGTGGCCAGACTGCAAAAAACAAATAAAGAACAAAATAAAGAAAATTAACCGCGCATGCCGCACGCGTCGGTCGTGAGTGAAAACGGCAGGAATGCATCTACGCCCACAAAAAATATAACTTGTTTTTCGAGTAGCTTGACTGCTAACAGTGGATCTCTAGTGAATGCATTAGTCGATCCAAATAACAAAAAATCGGCCATACAGACAGGTGTAGTGAACCTACCTAATCACCATGACCACCACTAACACCTTCTTTAAACTCAGACAGTAAGGGAACCAAACTTATTAAAGGTTCCCACCGATTTCCATTTTATTTCCAATTTAACTTAACCCACATTTTTCACACCAAAATAAATCCACTCAAATTTGAATTCTTATTTTTGATTTACTGAAATCAAAACTAAACAAATTCATGTGACAGTTCTCGGTCAAGTAATTAAACGTAAAATTTAGGACTTACATCTGCAAGTCATTCTCATTTTTCCTTTTGCTTTTGTTTGTGCGAGTGGCGTTAGCGGCACGAGCAACAAATAAATGCAAGCATTATGTTTCACCCGCACGTCATTGACTTAGTGCATTCAAGGCAACGTCTTGCCTACCTCAACTGACCAACAACAACAACAACAATAGCAAACCCAAATGCACTTTGTAAGAAAACACCCTTATGCCGTATTTTCAAGGCTGGGAATAAGTGACTGAAGTCAATTAGATTTGTGACTCTTTCACTCTTACCAAATTTGCATATTGGTGATCGAAAATGCTGACGCAACTAAAATTGTGCGATCAGCGGGGAAATTGAATAGAGGAGGAGTCATGGTACAATAACGGGAAAAATAGCGTTAAGAAATACTAGTTTTAATTTTATAAATAATTTAGAATTTTATAATAAAAATCAGAATTAATTTTGGAGTTAAAAACTGAAGTTATTTCCATTCAATTTAAAAATAGCCTTGAGGCTTGAAATGTATGCTCAGAAAGCCTTTGTGGCTGAGGCTCGATAATAAAGCCTTGCGGCTATAATAAACGGCGTGTGCGCCTGAAAATACACACCACTTAGGCCAACCCCTGATATCTAAAAGGTTAGGCGTACTTACCATAGAAACCCATAGGCCCAACACCACACAGGTATGGACCGCTACGTTAATGTTGTAAAGAGGAAAAGAAGCCCTCAAAACTCAAATACAAAAAAAGCCAAAATTAATAAAATCAATGATACCAAAACCCCTACCCTGCCATTGAGTGGAAATAGATTTGCAAGTTTAGCTGATATTAACGATAGTGATACAGGTTCAAGTAGCAACCATTTACCTTAAGAGCTCAAACTCCGCCAATATATTTGCGTGAGCGCAGCTCAAATGTTATTGTATCTAATATTGCTAAACTAATAGGCAATGATAATTTTTATGTTGTGCCTTTAACAAGGGGCAACATACATGAAACTAAAATTCAGATTAAAACTGAAAATAATTATCGTACTATTGTTAGAGACTTTGAGTCTAATGGTAAAAATTATTACACTTACCAACTTAAAAGCAGTAAAGGGCTTACAGTCAAAAAAAAGGTTGCGCAGAAGGTAGCAGAAAATAAGGTGAGATGTCATCACTGTGGAAAGACAAATCACGTAACTGCAGATTGCAAGTATGCAAAGTACAAATGTCATAAATGTGGTTCATTGGGTCACTTAGCTAAAATTTGTAAGGCGAAAAAGACAAATTTCATCGATAAAGATGAGATCTGTTAATACAATTTCAGATGAGGGAAGTAAATTTAATAATTTTTCAATTTTTAATGTAAAAAAAAATGTTAGTTCAGACACTCATGTAGATTATGTAAATTCTAATCCGTTTACAGCAAAAGTTCGAATTTCGGACGTAACCATAGAAGCTGATATTGATTGCGGTTCTTGTATTTCTATAATGCCGATGGAGGTATTCCAGTGCAAATTCGCAAATTCTCAATTCATCAGTTGAGAGTATCAGAGGCTATGCTACAGTGTTATGATGGTAACTTTCTACAGGTTGTCGGTGAGTTCAGTCCTTTTGTATCGTATAATGACATCGAGAAACGGGTAGTGTTTGTGGTCGTAAACTGCTCTCACAAATACGTTTTACTTGGGAGGAACTTCATTCGAGTGTTTAATTTAGAACTAACAGCGGTAAATCAAATAAAATCAGACAATCGTGGCAAAAGATGTGAGGCAAAAGTTTATTCTAACAAAAGTAGTGAGAATAAAAGCGGAAAATTAACGTTAGAATCGATTTTAGAAAAACATAAGGCTTTGTTTGACGATTCGCTGGGAAAGTATAAATATGGTAAAGTAAACCTGGAACTCAAGCAAGATGCAAAACCAGTTTTTTGCAAACCAAGGCAGATACCATTTGCTTTAAAAAAAGATGTCGAAGGGCAATTAGACGAGTTAGTAAGCAAAGGTATCTTAACTCCAGTAGAAACTAGTAATGGGGCACGCCTTTGGTTCCAGTTTTAAAACCCGACGGTTCCATTAGAATCTGCGGAGATTGCAATGGTTCCAGTTTTAAAACCCGACGGTTCCATTAGAATCTGCGGAGATTGCAAAGTAACGCTAAATCGATATATTAAAGACTATAAATATCCATTGCCCACGGTGGAAGATATTTTCGAATCGCTATAGGGTGGTGAAAATTCACAAAATTGGGCTTATCGTGCGCTTATAATCAATTTGAATTAACAGAAGAGTCCAAGATGCTGGCCGCGTGGTCGACGCATAAGGGGGTATTTAAAGTAGAAAGGCTTCCTTATGGTATTTATATCGCAACTGGTATTTTCCAAAAAAATGCTGAAGTGGTGGTTCAAGGGATTCCAGGCGTAAGAAATTTGATAGATGATTATATAATTACTGGAAAGAACGATCAGGAGCATTTGCAATCATTGGAAGCTACTTTAAAACGATTAGCAGACGTAGGCTTCAAGTTAAATTTAGCTAAATGCAAATTTATGCAGAACGAAGTGCGATTCTTAGGCCATGTCATAACAAAAGAGGGATTGAAAAAGACTGAGGCTATTTCATATGCACCAGTACCAAAAGATGTATCAGAAGTTAGATCGTTCTTGGGAATGGTAAATTACTATTCAAAGTTTATAAAAGATTTTGCAAGGAAGTTAGAACCGATTTATAATTTGCTCAGGAAAAATATTCTATTTAAATGGATGGAAAGGTGTAATAGGGCATTTAATGGAATAAAATCCGATATAGTGGGGGGTGTGACACTGGCACATTTCGACGCTACTAATTGAATGCAGAGATGGGCATATTTTTTATCAGGTTTTGACTACAGTATCCAGTATAGGAAGGGTTTAGACAACGCTAATGCAAATTTTGTATCAAGATTGCGCAGGAATGACGTCACTGATGACGCATATGATGAAATAGGTTACGTAAACTATGTTGGATACGACGTTTTCCCAATTGACTTTAATTCGGTTAGAGTAGCAACCGAGAAAGAAATTGGTGATAAATTTAGAAGTTTCATTACACGTTGGAATGAAATTACTATAGAAAAGGGAGTACTTTTATGGGGCCATAGGGTGAATTATTCCAAACGAACTTAGAGCCGAAATTTTAAATCAGCTACACTCAGTTCATCAGGGAATAGTAAAGACAAAAACTTTGGCTAGATCATACTTTTGGTGGCCAAATATGGACCAGGATATAGAAAGAATTATAAGATCATGTAGGTCTTGTGCTATGGTCAAATCTACGCCAGATAGAGCGCCATTGATTCCATGGGAGGTTGAAGGAGCTCCATGGAGTAGAATACACATTGATTTTGCAGGTCCTCTCAATAAATTTTATTATCTAATAGTAATCGATGCATACTCAAAATGAATTGAGATTTTCTCAAACGAAAACAATGACAGCGACGTTCACTATAGAAAAATTACGCGAATTGTTTTGCAGATACGGAATTCCTGAAAAGGCCGTTAGCGATAATGGGAGTCAGTTCCGTTCTTGTGATTTCGAATTATTTTTGCGTCATAACGGTATTAAGCACGTTTTGACAGCACCGGGATATCCGGCAACAAATGGCGCTGCCGAAAATGCAGTTAAAACCTTCAAGGCGGAATTGAGTGCCGTAAAAAAGCAATTCGAATCGAATAATCGATCGATAAACCTGGATTTAGAAATCAACAAATCGGGCAACAAAGCATTGCACTACGGGTGAAAGTCCTTCCAAGCTATTTTTTGGTAGGGAATTAAGAACAATTTTTGGCCTAGTTAAAGGAAATGATGACACGGAGGTATCTACGAGCGCACGCAATAGACTTAATAACCAATCTGAACGAGTTGTAGCTGCTCAAAGAAAACAGGTTCAGTATTATCGTGGTAGAAGGAATGTTAGTTTTGATGTCGGTAGTAAGGTCATGATTGAAGATTGTTCTGATCCGAATAAGAAGCAATGGTGTGAGGGTAGTATTAAAGAAAAATTAGGTCGAAGGTTCTATATGTGTGTTATAGATAAAAACAAAATTTTATTAAAACGGCATTTAAATCAAATTAAGCCATTAGAACCGGTATTAAAAAAAAGAAACCAACAACCAAGTAACATGTAAAGAAGCGAGCAGTTCGGGAACACAAACAAGTTCACCGAGTACAATTGCCGTACAAGAACCACAAACTTTTTCCGATGCCTGTTGTGAACCACGACTGTTGAGGCTCCAACTGATGGTCGGCCAAAGCGAAGCTTAAAAAAACCGCACAGATTTGGTTACGACCGAAATTTTCGAACCAGTTATAAATAATGTTAATAAGTTTTTATTATATAAGCAAAACTAAATAAAATCAAGTTTTGGTATTTTATATATCTCGATTTAAACTATTTACAAATAATTTGTAATAGTTGCTTGAATTCCACACATATATTGTTAAAAAAAAATTGAATTAAGTTTTTTTTTTTTATATATAATTTATTTAATATCTTTGCTAAGAACTTAAAGAAATGTAATTTATTTAATATCTTTGCTAAGTACTTAAAGAAATGTTATTTGTTTAATAAAAGATATATAAATAAATAAGTGCAGGGGTGTAATATAGTATGGCAACTTTGTATAGAACAAAAGAAATGTCAAACAAGTGCGAATTGAAACGATGAATAAAATGTCCCTTCTCAGCAGAGCTCATTTGAACAATACGTTTTTTAATACATTACAATAAGTTTGTTGTAGCTGGGGACTACAATGCAAAGCATACGTTCTGGGGATCTCGAATAAGTAACCATAAAGGTAAACCACTTTATGATGCCAGTATTAATAATAACTTCGATGTTGCTTGTCCTGGTCAACCAACATATTGGCCAACGGACAGAAACAAAACGCCTGATCTCATTGATTTTGCTATCACGAAAGGAGTGCATAGGGAGTACATTTCTGCACGCATAAGATTCGAGTTGTCCTCTGATCACTCCCCTGTTGTAATCCACATACTTGAAGAGCCTAAACAGATTGATGACACTCATTGTCTCACAACACCTTTCACAAATTGGCTTAAGTATAAAAAGTACATAAGCACACAAATTATATAAATTTGAATGTAAGGAGCATATTGATGAAGCTGTTGCTATTTTGAACTCTATTATAACAACAGCAGCAGAAAACTCTATTCCTAAATATAAAAAAAATGGAATGCAGCCAATTTTGTCACAAATGCTGAAATTGAAAGATTAGTGCTAGAAAAATGAAGACTAAGAAGGGAATGGCAACAGCAACGATCTTTAGCTAGTAAAACTAGGCTCAACCAGGCTGTAAAGAATCTTAAACTGGCACTTTTCAGTGAAAAGGAGAGAAATCAATATAGTTTTATTCAAAAACTCTCCCCAAATGGAACAAAAAGCACATCTCTTTGGAAAGCTAACCGTAGTCTGAAAACTCCCACTGAGCCAGAGCCACCAATTAAAGACCCTAGAGGGTACTGGGCTCGAAGCGGTGAAGATAAAGCTAACGTCTTTGCAGATCATTTAAGTCAGGTTTTTCAACCAAATCCCGCCATTGGTGGTCTATGTCTACCCCATCAAACTCTAAACACACAGTCTGTTGGCACAAGCATAACGCCTTTCTTTATTAGAAGCTTCATTTGAAACGTTCAAACGTAATCATATTAAGGTTTCTATGCTTGCTAAATCTGAAGCATGTAAGCTCAAGTTAGAAGAACCATATTTTAAGGCAGATCACCACGAACTCTTTCAGGAGCTGTATTTGGACATTAAGTCAAATTTGATTGACAGAATAGAGCAATTGAAGGGCCCTACGTCTGAATTTTCATCAGATGTATTTTTTGGAAATAATTTTCAAGGTGACCGCAGCATTAGTGTAGATCAAGGGCTACCACTTCCAGTCATGAAGCTTCCTGAGTTCGGTGGTACATATATAAAAGTTGGCCTGCTTTTCATGATCTTTACATTAGTATGGTACATAATAAGACAAATATGTCTAGCTCAAAAAAACTTTACTTATTAATAAAGTGTTGTGTACCGAAGAGCCCAGCTGACGATTTCATTAATTCTATAACATGTACATCTGCCAATTATGAGCCCACTTGGAAAGCTCTTTGCGAAAGGTTTCAAAACAAACGCTTCATTGTGGAGTCTTATCTCAAAAATCTTTGTGAGCAGCCTATCATGCAGAAAAAATCTGCATCTTCTATAAGAAAACTTCTTGACACTTCAAAAAAATGCTTGACATCTATTCAAAGTCTTGAAGTAAAAATCGAAACCTGGGACGTGCTCATTTTCTTTATATTATCTCAGAAACTAGACATTCAATCTAGAAGAAACTGGGAACGTTTTTTAGCCACTAAAGGGGGTCAAGCTTCTTCGAAGAATGATGCACACTATGAACTTCCTAAACTTTCTGATTTTTATGAGTTTCTGGAAGTCACATTTCGCTCTTTGGAAGCAATTGAAAATAATCTCACACTTTTCTCAAATGAAAAAAAGGATAAAAATATAGGGCAACATAAAAAATCTAAGCAAGTTCGTTCTTTTCATAGCTCAGGTCACACGGGTCTCTGTCCTTGTTGTTCTGAATCTCATTATTTGTATTTATGCAATCAATTAAAGTTACTTCCTCATCAAGGAAAAATTGACTGTGTAAAATTAAAAAATCTTTGTATAAATTGTTTTACGCCAGGACATGCAGTATCTACATGTAAAAGCAAATCTTCATGTCGCAAATGCAATAAAAGACATCAAACTTTATTGCATATTGAATCCTATCAGTCTTCTAACAATCAATCCTCTATGGACTCAACTATGGCTGCAATAAGAGAAACAAATTCTCATCTTTCGACTAATTTAAACTGCATGCCAGTTCTTCAAATATTACTTGCTACTGCTCAAGTAAAAGTTTCAACTGCAGCTGGTGATTACGTTTTGAGGGCACTTATTGATCAAGGTTCTCAAACTTCATTTGTGACCGAAACATGCGTTCAAAGATTAAGATTCAAAAAAGTTCCGCTCCATTGTATTGTAAATGGCATTGGGTCAACTGCAAAAGCTTATCAAAAGTTTTGTGAACTTTAATATAAAGTCTTGCTTAAATACTAGATTCAAATTCCCTGTTAAAGCTTTGGTTATGCCTTCGATAAGCAATTATTTTCCTATACTTAACGCTTCTAATATATTCAAACATCATTTTGACCACATAACTTTAGCTGATCCCCTATATTACGAACCCGGTGAAATTGATATTCTTATAGGAGCAGATGTGTACCATAAAATTATTATTGATGGTATCATTAAATTTAACAATGGTCCTTTAGCTCAACAGACTCGTTTGGGTTGAATTCTTTCAGGACCAGTTAGCTCATCTACTACTGGAATCAATGAAAGCTTTCATAATCACATTGCTGTAACTTTGCTTTCTCAAGTCAATATCGATAAATCACTTCGAAAGTTCTGGGAAATTGAAGAAGTATCCGTCTCACGCCTTTCAAGCCCTGAGGATAAGGCTTGCGAAACATATTTTCCGCATACACATTCTCGATCTTCCACAGGAAGATACATTGTCAAACTTCCATTCAAATCTAAAATAATTGGTGGAGACTATGCAGTTTTCCAAAACTCAGCGCAGAATGCTTTAAAGCGTTTGAATTATTCTGAACTTAGAACCTTTCCAAAAAAACCAGATCTAAAAATCGATTACTGCAAATTTATGAAGCAGTATTTCGACTTAAATCATTTAAAATTCAAATGTAATTTTGATGATCTTTCGAACACTGAAAATGTTTTTGTTCTTCCCCATCACGGTGTGTGGAAAGAAAGTAGCTCTACTACAAAGCTACGCGTTGTTTTTGACGGCTCGTCAAAACCTCCATTTTCTACTGCTCTTAATGATGAGCTTTTACCTGGTCCTATCCTACAAAACGATTTACTTTCAATTATTATTCGTTGGCGTCTTTATCGTATTGTATTCACTTCGGAAATTGAAAAAATGTTTCGACAGATACTTGTGCACTCCGATAAAACACAATTTCAACTTGTTTTTTGGAGAGTTGATCCTCATGAACCACTTCAAGTGCTACAGCTCCTGACTGTAACTTACGGTATTAAACCAGCATCTTACTTAGCAATTCGGGTCTTAACACAATTAGCTCTTGATGAATATCATAAATTCCTGATTAAATCAAAAATTCTTGAAAGAGACTCATATGTAGATGATGTGTTCTCTGGAGCGAATAACTTGCCAACTGCTAGAGTTATGCAAAGAGAACTAAAATTACTTCTACTTTCTAGAGGTTTTTACTTGAGAAAGTGGTCCTCCAATTCTCCTGAACTCTTATCCAACTTACCAGCCGAAGATTGCGAAATATCTTTTGATTTTGATGAGAACGTTAAAACTTCTATAAAAGCACTTGGCTTATATTGGAACCCAAAAACTGATATATTTTTCTTTAAGATAACATTACCCTCGCATACTTCACATACAAAAATAACATTGTTATCTGATGCAGCTAGACTGTTCGATCCTCACGGCTGGTTTGCTCCGACTGTGGTACTGGCTAAAATTTTTTCAAAAACTTTGGGTTGCTGGCACTGGTTGGGATGATCCATTGCCTTCTACCCTTCTATCTGAATGGAGAAAGTATCGAGATACGCTTCCTGCTCTGCAAAATATTAAAATTCCAAGATGGTTGCGAACTAATAGTTCATCTTGTGGTGAATTACACGGGTTTTGTGACGCTTCAAGTGCTGCGTATACAGCTGTTTTATACTGTCGTTTTGTTCGAGATTGTGAAATATCAGTGTGCCTTATAATTGCAAAAACAAAGGTTACCCCCATCAAACAAATTTCAATTCCTTGTTTGGAGTTATGTGGTGCGGCACTTTTAGCAAAGTTATTTATAAAATATTTGACTGCAATCGAAAAACATCCAGACGAAATTCAGTCATATTTCTGGACCGATTCAAAAATAGTCCTAGCCTGGATTCAATCCCTCCCTACACGGTGGAAAACATTCGAGGCAAATAGGGTTAGCAAGATTCAAGAAATGACAAGCACTGCAAATTGGCATCACATTCGTTCTGTTGATAATCCTGCTGACTGTGCTTCTCGAGGACGACGAGAGACGATTTAAAATATCATTCTTTATGGTGGTCTAGTTCTAGTTGGCTCAAGCTACCAAAATCTGCATGGCCCCATCAGGATACATCTTATTTTCAAACAGAGCTTGAACAGAAACCTGTTTCTATATGTCTGATTTCATTTATATCAGATCCTGAATTTGATTTGCTGATACGATAGCCTCAAGCGGTTAATTCGCGTTACCTGTTTTATATATCGATTTTTAAATTCAACTCGCAAAGTTTTGAAGCGAGTTGGTATTGTTCAATCAGATGAATCAGAATTTTCACTCTCAAGACTGATAGTTTTATCACAATCTAAAAGTTTTCCGATGGAAATAAAGAACCTTCGGAATAAATTGTTGATTCCTACTAAAAGTAAAATACTGGACTTATATCCATTTATTGATGAGCTTGGACTCCGACTTCGATTTGCTGAAATAGATGAACAAGCAAAACATCCTATAATTTTGTCAGATAATTGCTATCTTTCCAAGCTACTTCTGGTTGATTCTCATTTTAAAACTATTCATGGAGACCCTTAACTTATGATGTGTCATATACGTCAAAGGTTTTGGATACTTAATCTCAGAAATCTTGCTAAATCTGAATTTCGTAAATGCACCCTGTGCCACCGATTTAATCTGCGTCAGTCAAGACAATTAATGGGATCTTTACCTAAAGTTAGAGTCAACCAAGCCCGTCCATTTCGCCATAGTGGAGTTAATTACGCAGGACCTTTCAACAGTCGTGTCTCCAAAGTTAGATCATCTAAAACGTACAAAGGCTTTATATGAGTATTCATTTGCTTAGTAACTAAAGCAATACACATTGATCTTGTTTCTGTAATGACAGCAGAAGGTTTTATTGCAGCTTTTCGCCGCTTCACAGGACGTAGAGGTGGCTGCAGCGATCTATACAGTGACTGTGGTACAAATTTCGTAGGCGCTAATAAAGATTTGGTAACAAGAAGGGACACTCTTAAAGCAATGTTGCCAGAAAGTATTCGTGAGCTGATGGAATCCGAGCGAACTAAGTGGCATTTCATTCCTCCTGCTTCACCCCACTTTGGAGGGTTGTGGGAGGCAGGAGTGAAATCGGTTAAGTATCACTTAAAACGTATACTAATTGATCGGAGTTTAACTCTCTAAGAATTAAATAAACTTTTAATTCAAATTGAATCTGTTCTTAACTCTAGACCTCTCTGCCCGAAGAGCGACGATCCATCAGACTTGAGTGTGCTGACTCCTGCACACTTTCTTATTGGGGAACCCACAAACAACATTCCTGAACCTTCTCTGTTAGAAATAAAAGTCAACAGACTTGATCGATGGCAACAAGTTCAACAAATGTTTCAACACTTTTGGGAACGATGGCGCAAAGAATTTCTAACCAGATTGCAACAACGTCCACGCTGGAAGGAAGAAATACGCAATTTTGCTATCAACGACATTGTGCTTCTCACCGATGAACGTTATCCACCAGCCAAGTGGCCCTTGGCACGTATAGTTGAAATTCATCCTGGTCCAGACAACATGGTTAGAGTAGTTACTGTGTTTGGACGTTGACATTTGATTGGGGGGCGTTTTGATGGTTGCTTGGTTGGTTGGTTGTTTGGTTGGCTGCTTTGTGAATCCGGTTTCCGTTTTCGTGAGTTTATCTATGATTCGGCTGTTAAAAAAAGTGCGCAATTTTATAAAAAACATTAAAAATACTTAGTTTCTGCTGGGCCTCCCATCTTCCGCGAGTTGTTTGTGCCGCGTCGAACATTGACCACTGTTAGTGGGCTGCTTAGGTCGCTGGTTGTAACGCAGTTCATATTAACTTTTTTAAACAAATTAATAATCATTACCTTGTTATTTTTTGTTTTTGTATTATTGTGTTCGTTTTTCACTTTCCCGTCGGTTTTAATAGATAAACATAGATCATCTGGCTGAATTGTCAAAGCTTTAACCAGGGCTGACACTGGCTGTGTTAGATCTAGATCTATTACTGTTACTAGTGTTGCCAGAAAACTTAAAAGTGGAAAGTGTGCATGATCAATAAACTACTAAGGCAAAAGTAAATAATACGTGTCTATGCCTGAAACTACATTTGATTGAAATGCAAGAGTGTACGAAATGTAGGACTACAATACGAGGAGAGTCTGGTACACGTTGCGCGGGTGTGTGTGGTAAAATTTACCACTCATCTACAAGATGTTCTGGGCTTGACCAATCCAGCTGCAATATTTTAAACTCTAATAAGATGTTGAAATATATATGTGATGAGTGTATATTATATATTAATAACGTTGACTTGGTCTTGAAGGATGTGCAAGAAAGTGTTAAAACGAATAATCGTTATTTAAAAGAATATAAAAATGATTTTGGCGAATCTTTGAAAATTAATGAAAATGAAATCAAAAATTTGCTTGAAGCTATAGAGTCTAAGTATAGCGATAGATTAAATGCACTGGTAAATGCTCAAGCGACTTGTGAAAACAAAATTAGCGTGCTATGCAAAACATTGTCTGCTTTTAATACTCAATGTGACAAGTTAAGCCTTGAAATTGAGAACAATGTGAAGGAGTCCAAAAAAATTTGCTCTGAAATAAAAATCAATGCGGAAAAAAATGTAATTAATTTGAAAAATAAAGAGTCTTATGCTTCTCAGCTAAAGAAACCCTTGATTAAAAGTGCACCCGTTATTCTTAAACCTAAAGAAAATCAAAATAGTGAGAAAACAATAAACGAAATCAAAAAGATAATTCATCCTTCGTCTTTGAATGTTGGTATTAATGGCATGATGAATAGATCGAATGGTGCGGTGGCTATTCGTTGTGAAAATGTTGAAGCCAGAAAAATTTTAGCTAATGAAATGCAAAACAAACTGAGTGAAAATTATGTTGTTCAATTACCCAGAATGAGAAATCCCAAAATTTTGATATCTGGAATGAGCTCGTGATAGTGATAAAATAGTTCACGCAATTAAAAATCAAAACAATTTTCAAATTAAAGAAATAAAATGTCTAAAAGTTTTTAAGTCCCTAAAAAATCCTCGAGTTTTTAATGCGATCGTTGAAATTGATGGTATTGGCTTTAAAGACATTATTAAAGAAAAAAAAGTTAATATTGAGTGGGACAGATGTGTTGCAATGAAATATATTTAATTGACTCGTTTTTAAGTCTGGGCTTTTCACAAATTAATTTCTTGCAAAACATGTTAAATAGAATCCTTGATCTTTGTTTCATTAGCAAATCGTTTGACTATATGATTGATGAATGTGAAATGCCAATCAGTGAACCAAGTGTTCATCACTTGCCTTTTGAAGTAAAGATCAGATTTTATGAATTCTCATATAAAGCTATTCATGAGTCAAACTATAACTTAAAATTTAATTTCAAAAGTTGTAATTTTCAGGCACTTGATAATATCATCGAGGGTTTGAATTTGGAGGGTGATTTGAGTCCTTTAGACACTCATGATGCCTTTAATCTATTCAAATCAACGCTTTTAAATGTCTGCAATAATAATATTGATGTGCTTCCGAAACAAGTTTATAAACTACCTTGGTATACTAAAGGATTTAAAAAATTAAAAAACTTAAGAAACAAATATTATAAGCTTTATAAAAGTACAAGCAATATTGAGCATCAACTGAAACACAGGCATTATGTTAGGGAATTTAATTTCTTAGATAAATTTCTTTATTAGAATTACATTAGTAGGTGTGAAGCTAACGTTAAATCTGATCCAAAATGTTTTTGGAGCTTTATAAACTCAAAAAAAACTTCTTCGAACCTGCCGACGCATATGTTTCTAGGTAATGAAGTTTCTAACTCATCTCAAGATACGTTAAATCTTTTTGCAAAGTATTTTTCTTCGAACTTCGAAACAAGCAATTCTCAATTTAATCAATTTCACCATAGTAATACATCTTTAATAGATTTCGGTAATTTACATCTTTCTGAAGAAGAAATTAAGAATGGTATCCTCGCCTTAGATAATTCTAAGAAGACTGATATTGATGGTTTGTCTCCTTTTCTCTTTAAAAAATGTCATTCTTCTTTAACAAAGCCAATTACAATAATTTTTAATAAATCCTTGCAAGCTGGAATTTTTTTGGAAGTCTGGAAAATTTCGGCCATTTCGCCAATTTTTAAAAGTGGTAATAGGAACGATATAAAAAATTATAGATCAATATTTAAGTTATCTACCATCCACAAACTATTTGAAAAAATCGTTAAAGAAAAGTTATCCTTCGCTATTAAAAGTATAATTTCACCACATCAACACGGATTTGTATCCGGTAGGTTGACAACAACCAATTTGTCTGTGTTTTCAGACTATTGTGCAAATGCTTTTAATAATGGACTTCAAGTCGAAACCATTTATACTGATTTTTCAAAGGCATTCGATAAGGTCCCCCATGAACTTCTTATTTGCAAACTAAGAAACTTAGGGTTTCATTCTAGTTTTCTGGCTTGGATGGAATCTTATCTTAGGGATAGACGCTGTTTTGTTTCCTCTGAAGGGATATCTTCGTATTCATTTTATGCCTCGTCAGGTGTTCCTCAGGGTAGCATTCTTGGGCCAATCCTTTTTATTTTATTTATTAATGATATCGGTGAATGTTTTACAACCTCCAAGTATTTGTTGTTTGCCGATGACCTAAAAGTTTTTTTGCAAATAACTGACACTTTGGATTATTTCTATTTACAATCTGACATAAACAATCTCCAAAGATGGTGTTTGAACAATTGCTTATTGTTAAACCTAAACAAATGTTTTCATGTCTCGTATTCAAAACTTAGAAATTCTCAGCAGTTTTCTTTCAGTATCGATGGTTCTCCTCTTATTACTACAACTGTAATTAAAGACCTTGGGGTTATATTTGATTCAAAATTTAGTTTTATTCAACACCTGGATTACATCATTCCAAAAGCATATTCTTTACTAGCTTTCATCCGCCGTAATACTAAGGAGTTCTCGGACCCCTACACACTCAAACTGCTATACACTAGTTTAGTTAGATCAAGGTTAGAATATGCCTGTTTTATTTGGAACCCATTTTATGCATCTCACACGAATAGACTTGAAAGGATTCAAAGAAAGTTTTTACGATTTGCACTACATTCCCTTTCCTTTTCAGAGCATGTTCCTTCTTATAGTGCGCGTTGCTTGCTCCTCAACTTAAAATCTCTGGAGAGTAGACGCAATATTTTATCGCTACTTTTTGTTTTTAAAATTGTTAACGGAAGCATTGATTGTCCTTATCTACTAGGTTGAATTGACCTTAACGTTCCTATTAGAAAGTTGCGAAACATACCGATATTTCATGAGGGTCTATACAGGACGAATTTCTCTTCAAATTCTCCTTTAAATCGGTACCAGAGAGAATATAATCGATTATCTCTTACACATTCTATTGATTTCTCTTGTTCATTGCTAAATATTAAGAATTTATTATTTAACACTTATTGATATAATTTCTATGTAAATATTTTATTATTATTTTTTATAATTAATACAATTGTTAGTGTACATAGTCAGTAAGGATTAAAGATTCCATTGACTGAATTAATAAATAAATAAATAAATAAAGATCTAATGGAAAGCTATACAAACGTCCCATCACCAAATTGAGCCTTCTACCTGTAACGAGTTCTACACAGAATTTGCTCCATGAGACTAATCAGCAAAAGACTTAAATGCAGCAGTAAAAATTTTTTACAATTTTTACGTATACTTATTCTTATTTTATTTAATTTTTTTTTTTTTTTCAGCGAGTATCAGGCGCTGTCAATCCTGATCCTTGCATATTTGTATAAGTTGAATTCCAATGAGAGGAAATGCTCATTGAAAAAGTTTGAATTTTGAATAACTGTTAATAGCTTGAATTATATATTTTGTAAATAAAACAGTCGTTCTTGGTCGGCGGTATGTTTAATTTTGTATGTAATAAGTATCTATTTTTTTCTATTGTTTAGAGTTAAGATGGCAACCCTATAACTTACTATCCTAACTTCAAAACCTATCCCTCATTTCCAATATACGACTCTCAAAAACTTACACTCATTTAATATTCCAGTTACTACTCTCAAGAACTTACGCTCATTTAATATTCCAGTTACCTTTCCCACCTACGCTAAACAGTATTAAGAGCTTTGACTTAAACTCACTTAAGATCATACCGCTGAGGCAAGTAGTACTTATATTTTCAAATTTATATTTCTATATTTCATTTTAATGTTCTAATTAAAAATATTATTACAATTTTACATAACATCTTTTTTTCTTAATTCGAGCTATCGATCAGTGACATTTTTCGGTTATAACCTCATAGTCTCATCAGACCAGTTTTTAGTTAAGTACAGCATTTTTATAGCATTGATCAATAAGTAAACATTTACAATATTGGTATTTGCTGAATGACTGTAAGTTCATAATGTTTAATTATAATAAAATCATATGTAGTATGTCATAAGAAAAATAATTTAGTTGGTCGAAATTCAGGAAAATTGTCATATCTCCAAAACTATTGGTTTAATTTTAAAGTTGTTTAAAGTAGGACAATAAGTTATCTTTCTTATGACAATCATATTTTTACATCCATTCAGGGGCTCCCAACTTATAATGGCTTTAACAAAAGTTATATCCGCAACTTCCGGTTATATCTTTGAAACCATATCCGAGCGACACTTTATTTAATTTTTTTTTTTCCCCCTACTACCACGAAAACAAAAACTGGGCAATAGATGCTAAAGTAAACCTGTTCCTCAGAATTTTTTATCTTTTAAAAATAGATAGAATGGAATAAAAAATTATTCAATTCCAAATTTCGATTTCATTTGTAAAAAGACTTTGATTCCAAAATTGTAGCTGTATTAGAAATTTTTGCTTTTTGCAATTTTAATTTCTCTTAACAACTTTTCTTGAAAACAGCATTTAAAATTTAATCAGTCTGAGATTTGTGATTTGAAGAGTATTAATGTTTTTAATGACGAAAACCTTTTATTCGTATGATACGCTTGATCCAAAACAAACATAAAATTATTTCTTTTTGAAGCGTGATCATTAGACCGTACCTCAAAAAAAAAAGTTCATGGTATACCAGCAAATTCGAAGCATTTTTGCAAGGTAATTTCGAAAAAAAATTTTTTTTTAGAGGTCGCGCATTTGATTTTTTCATCATATCTTCGGCATTTATAGTCCGATCTTAAACTATGATATATCAATGTTTTTGTCTTGAGTAGACCAACTTTTTTCATCCAATGATCCTTGACATCAAGTACCCCGTTCTTGAACTTACCCACCAGATCTCAGTTTCTACCATCCTAATGTGCCACCCTAATATCAGAAAATTAAAGCTTGAAAAAAATCATAAAATTTTTCCAGCTGAAGTATTTCGAATATTCCATTAGAATTATTTTTAAAAATGTTTTTGGAGTTTTTTACCGAACGTAGGACTCCCCTTATTATATTTTTCGTCATATCTTCGGTATTTAGAGTCGGATCTTAAAACATGATGTTTTTGTCTCGAGAAGACCAATTTTTTTTTTTGCTCCAAAGATCATTGACTTTAAGAACCCACCAGATCTACAACATGAATTAAAAAATTTAAAGTAAAATCAAATAAAGTGTATTGGAGCCGTTCCCCGGCATCTCGAAAAAGCTCACCATACGATACAATTTCATTCGCTCTTCTTATCGTTTGAATAAAACATGGAGCTTTTATAGTGGGAAAACTTATGTATAGTACGTATGTTAAAACTTTAATTTATTTATCAAGCTACTTTTCTATAAGCTCTACTATTGTTTTTTTATATAGTTTTGCAGTGGCATCGAATTCGTTGTAAAAAGCATTAGAATTTATTTCGACGTGATTTAAGTTAGCTGTATTTCTGGCGGCTCTCGAGCTTAGATAAAATATGGCCCATGCGCTGTTCATCGGTGACCACCATTGCAGATTCATGTACTACTTGAACAAAACGCTCTGTATTTTGAGAATGGCATGGATAAGCTGTGAAAACAATTAAGTTTAGCAAAGAAAGCTATCAAATAAAGTTATTTTCTTGCTCTAACCTGGTAAAATGCCGTTCAAGTATTACGTAACGCAATTTTTGCAGAAATTTGACCCCCCCCCCTCTCTCCTTAAACGTTACAGTATCACCCAACTGACCATGTTTACCTAAAAGTCACAATTATGTTGCGCAATGTACCGGAAAGTCATTTTAGCGACTTCTGTTACGTTTTAGTCGCGTTTGCGATAATAATAAATAAAACAAGAGATTTTTAACTCGCAGCGTAACGCGTTGTTCGAACCCCCCCTAAGTGCGTTACGTTATACTTGAACGGCCCCTAATTTGAATACTTCTTTTGAATAATGTAATACTTCCAGCTGGTCTTGCGGCTCAGTCACTTCGAATTTGAGCCAATTAATCATACTGAAATATGAGTCACTCTCAAAATTTATAAAATGATCTATTTTTAGACCAAACTTTTGACGAATGCATCCTGTTGCTACTTTCCGGGTGGCTAAAGTCTTCTCATAGCCATCTGAACGTTGTGAGGATGGAAGTCAGTGGGCTTCGTTTCCACCCACAATTTTCATAGCAGCGCGTCGAAACGCCCGAAAACATAAGCAAACGTATTTATTGGTTTTATTTAACTTCACGAATTATGTATTTATTTCTTAATATCATTTCGTTTATTTATCTAAATCCATTTTTATGAATTATTAATCATAAATATGTATAACATAAGTTAAAACCTTTAGTTAAGTTCGTTACGTTAGCGCGGGGCGACGCGTAAAAAACGCCATAGTAGTAGAATAGACATAAGCAAAACGCGAAGAATTGGCATACGGTAGCCCTGCCCCACAGCTGTCTCCACGATCCACAGTAAAACAGCTGTTAGAGCTTTAGTGTGGGAAAAGCTAGAATATTAGAAAAGAAAGGTGACTTGGCAAAGGTTTTGGTTTTAGTTATTCATTCTTCTGAGGATCACAGCCAGCAACAGGTCAACAGCTCCGGACAACAGCAGCAGCCGTAAGATAATCACTAACCATAACTTCTTTCCCCATTTTCTCTTAGGTTGCAGCTCGTATACAAGTTACAAGTCGCTCTTGCGTTGTACTTGTATACGATAGGAAAACACCGTCATAAGTAATAGGTCGCCGTAGTCAGTGCGTCCATCGCAAGAGGAGGTTGACGAACACGTTGTATTGACGCCGGCAAGTTACAAGTCGCTTTTGCGTTGTACTTGCGTGCGTTAATAAAACACCGTCATAGGAACTAGGTCGGCGGGTACGTTGAATTGACGTACACAAGTGGCAAGTCGCTTTTGCGTTGTACTTGTGTGCGGTAATAAAACACCGTCATAGGAATTAGGTCGACGGGTGCGTTGAATTGACGTACGCAAGTGGCAAGTCGCTTTTGCGTTGCACTTGTGTGCGGTAATAAAACGTCGTCATAGAAATTAGGTCGGCGGGTACGTCGAATTGACGCCGACAAGTTACAAGTCGCTTTTGCGTTGTACTTGTGTGCGGTAATAAAACGCCGTCATAGGAATAAGGTCGGCGGGTACGTTGAATTGACGTACACAGGTGGCAAGTCGCTTTTGCGTTGTACTTGTGTGCGGTAATAAAACGCCGTCATAGGAATTAGGTCGGCGGGTACGTTGAATTGACGTACACAGGTGGCAAGTCGCTTTTGCGTTGTACTTGTGTGCGGTAATAAAACGCCGTCATAGAAATTAGGTCGGCGGGTACGTCGAATTGACGCCGACAAGCTACAAGTCGCTTTTGCGTTGTACTTGTGTGCGGTAATAAAACGCCGTCATAGGGATTAGGTCGGCGGGTACGTTGAATTGACGTACACAAGTGGCAAGTCGCTTTTGCGTTGTACTTGTGTGCGGTGATAAGACGCCGTCACGGAAATCAGGTCATCGTAGTCAGCGCATCCATCGTAATCTTAGCTCAATATATAGCGTCATGATAGAAATTAGGTCGGCGGGTAAGTTGAATTGACGTACACAAGTGGCAAGTCGCTTTTGCGTTGTACTTGTGTGCGGTAATAAAACGCCGTCATAGGAATTAGGTCGGCGGATACGTTGTATTGGCGTACACAGGTGGCAAGTCGCTTTTGCGTTGTACTTGTGTGCGGTAATAAAACATCGTCACGGAAATCGGGTCATCGTAGTCAGCGCATCCGTCGCATTCGTAGTTCAACGGGTACGTTGAATTAACGTACACAAGTAGCAAGTCGCTTTTGCGTTGTACTTGTGTGCGGTAGTAAAACGCCGACATAGAGGTTAGGTTGCCTTAGTCAGCACATCCGCCGCAGGAGTAGCTCGACGGGTACGTTGAATTAACGTACACAGGTAGCAAGTCGCTTTGCGTTGTACTTGTGTACGGTAGTAAAACGCCGTCACAGAAAGTAGGCCCCCGGATACGTCGAATTGACGCATACAAGTTTCAGGTCGCTTTTGCGCTGCATTTGTATGCGGCAATAAACGCCGTCGGAGAAATTAGACCCAAACGCCGTACAGGAAATTAGTCCCTCGTAGTCAGAGCAGACGCCGAGTAATATAAAATTCGACACATCTATCGTCGCCTTTGCACGGTATCGGCGCGGCGTGAAAGTACGCTGCCGGATAGGATAAGTACTAAGTATCCGAATCGTATTTTATAACTCAGTCTTAGATATGTATGCATATATAAAATTTACCTTAAATATTGTGTCAAGATAAAAATAAAGTGGATTATCAAAGAAATATACATGGAAGGTCTTGTTCTTATTTAAACTCCCGGAAATTCGACCTTTGTTAGCCACCTGCAAAATATAAATTTTTGTACACGAACCCCGGATACCGGCGAGCCGAAACCCTGGCTGAAAGGTTCGTTACAATGGCGCCCGAGCAGGGACCCTAGGCTAACATATGAAAATTTATAAAAATACGACCGGATGAGTCTCCCTTCCATGTGTTTGCAAATCCACTGTTTTTTTCCAAACGAGAGTATATATATTTACGAGAATACGCGGTTCCTCGAGGATCAAAGACACTATATTAATTATAAATATCATTTAATCAAGGCAATAGCCCCCCCCAAATATTTTAAGCCGTAAATTCTACAGCAGCAGCCCCATAAATTCTACAGCAACAGCCCAGCCGTAAATTCAACAGCAGCAGCCCCAGCAGCATACAGCAGATACAGTGAAAGTGTACCTATCCCATCCTTAGTGCGCGAAGTGAAAAACAAAACGATACCCAGTGAAATCAAACGATGGAAAAAAAAGCGAAATAATAATAAACTTTAGTGAAAAAAAAAAACCCAAAAAAAAAAAAGAAAGAAAAACTATAGACAAAAGAAAAAATAATAAGAAAAAAAAAACACAACAAACCGCAACAGCGCAGCCAGTACACTAGCCTGACGAAACCAGCTATCGGTTTTCTACCCAAGGGTTTAACGTACCAAATGACGGAACCAGCCCTTACAACCCTATAATAATGGAACAAGTTCGGAAGTGGTCCCTAAAGTACGACGGAGCCAAAGAGCCACTGGCCTTTATAGAAAGAGTTGAGGAACTAGCTGCAGCCTACGGAGTAGCCACCAACCATCTTCCCCGGGCAATGCCTGAACTATTGAAGGACAAGGCCTTAGCGTGGTACCGGAACAACCATCAACAAGAAATTTCGTGGACCAAATTTAAGGGAAATTTCCTACGTTTTTTCCTTCCGCCACGTTACTTTGAAACTTTGGACGACGAAATAAGAAAGCGATGTCAACAGCCTCGAGAGAAATTCAAGGAATTTTTGCTACCACTACAAACGATGATGAGGCACGCGAATTTTACCAAAAACCAAATGTTGGAACAAGTTTTTCGGAATTGTCGGCCGGAGTACCAATGGTACATTAAACGTAAAGACTTTTCGACATTAGAGGACCTAATCCAATTAGCGGAGGATTTGGAAGGGATTCAACAACGGGAGCCCGAACGACCAGTAGAGATTAGAAGTCGCACCGAACAGCACCGGATGGTGGGCCCCACTCAAGGTGAAGAAAGAATCAACACTCGAACTGCTTGCCGACGCTGTGGCCAAGAAGGCCATTTTGCCGGGAACTGTCCGCATCCTCAACGGTTGTTCTGCTGGGTCTGTGGCCGAATTGGAACACGTACAATAGCTTGTTGCCGTACACCGGGAAACGACAACGGAGACCGCCCAGAGCGAGGGGGGGCAGGTACTCCAGAAGATCCCCCTCGGCTGGTATAGAACAACATCACCTCCAACGCCCCTGCAGTCGAGTTTTCGCCAACGTTATCGTTGGGCAGAGAAACATAGCAGCCACCATCGACACAGGGGCAACCATAAGCTTCGTTAGGGATGCATTCGCTGCGGAATTGGGTCACCAGGCCAAAAGGATATCGTATGGAGGAGAAGTAGCGCTAGCGGATGGCTCGGTTAGGCCGCTCGAACACGCGGCGGAAACCGAATTAGAATTTAGAGGCCTAAAAGTGAGATTCCTGTTCGTCATTATGCCTGACGCTACCGAAGACGTCGTCCTAGGGTTAGATTTCCTCACACGATGGGGAGCCAGCCTACAAATAAGAGGCGAAACGATTACGATAGGAGGTGATTCACAACGCGGAACGGAAAGATGTATGGTGAGCTCGATACTCGACAAACGACCCCAGCCGGAAGCAACGCGAAGCTCAGAGTCGAACCCGCAACACAATTCCCTTCAGAATCAACCACAACGCCACCAGCAGCGGAGGAGGCGGAGGAAACGACCTGCAGGCCAGAACCACACTCGACCAAGAGAGCAAGTCAAGAAAAGCCGCATAGAACCCACACTCGAATCACCAGCAGAGCCCACACTCGAATCAGCGGCAGAGCCCACACATGCATCAGCGACAGAGCCCACACCTGAATCGTCGGCAGAACCCTCACTCGAATCAGCGGCAGAGCCAACACTCGAATCATCGACGGAGCCCACACTCGAACCAGCGGCAGAATCCACCCTTGAATCATCGGCAGAGCCCTCACCCACAGCAGCGGCAGAGCCTACAGCAGAGCTTCAAGAAGAGGTAATAAATCAATTTTTAATCCAAGAATTCCCAAAATTTGATAGGCTAGAAGGGGTCACACAGATCACCAAACACGCGATAACCATGTCTGACGATCGACCGATCAAGCAGCGATACATCCCGCGAAACCCGGCCACGTAAGCGATTATTGACGAGGAAATTGATAAACTGTTGACCAAAGGATGCATCGAACCATCCCGCAGTCCTTATAGTGCACCGATCGTTTTAGTGCGAAAGAAGACGGGTGCCTGGCGACTCTGTATAGATTATCGCCAGCTCAACGCCAGATCAGTACCGGGCGCCTATCCTCTGCCTAGAATAATGCATATCTTGGACCGATTACGAAACGCGAGATTTATTAGTAGTCTCGACTTGAAGGATGGATATTGGCAAATACCAATGGAGGCCAATAGCAAGCAATTTACGGCCTTTACCGTACCGGGCCGTGGCCTTTATCAGTGGAAGGTCATGCCTTTCGGACTCCATTCGGCACCAGCAACATTCCAGCGGGCCCTAGATCAAGTTATCGGAGCAGAAATGGAGCCTCATGCCTTCGCCTATCTAGACGACATAGTTGTAACGGGCTCCACCCTAGACGAACACATGCAAAACTTGCAGGAGGTATTCCGACGACTACGTGCAGCTAATCTGAGAATTAATCCGGAAAAGTGCGAATTCTTCCGGACCAAATTAAAATACTTAGGGCACGTCGTCGGCAGCGAAGGCATCCAGACCGATCCAGAGAAAGTGGCGGCTATCCAGGACTTGGTACCCCCAGAAAATATTAGAGGAGTGCGGCGGTTTCTAGGCGTTGCTTCATGGTACAGACGATTCGTTCCAGATTTCGCAGCAATAGTGCAGCCGCTGACGGCCTTGTTGAGAAAGGTCAAGCACTGGAGATGGGGCGATGACCAGCAGAGGGCATTCGAGACCATGAAAAAGAAACTAACGGAGGCACCCATACTTTTATGCCCAGATTTCAGCCAGACATTCACCCTGCAGACCGACGCCAGTGATTTGGGCCTAGGCGCAGTTTTAACCCAAGTCATAGAAGGAGAAGAGCGGGTGATCGCTTACGCCAGCCGAAGCCTAAACAACGCTGAGAAAAATTACTCGCCAACAGAGAAAGAATGTCTGGCCATCGTATGGGGAATCAGGAAAATGCGGCCCTGCCTAGAAGGGTATAAATTCATAGTAGTCACGGACCATCTTTCGCTTAAATGGTTGAACTCAATCGAAAGCCCCACAGGACGAGTAGCCCGATGGGCCCTAGAGCTCCAGCAGTATCAGTTCACAATTCAATACAGGAAGGGGAAGAACAACGTAGTAGCTGACGCCCTGTCCAGACAACCTAGAGAGATTATTCAAATGGCAACAGCGAATAACAGATCCGACGAAACCTGCACCTGGTTGGAGAAGAAGAAGGCCGAAGTTCGAAACGAACCCGCAAAGTATCCAGATTTCTCCGAAGTAGCAGGGCACGTATACCGTCATCTACCAGGGCACACAGGTGACGAGGATTGTGCTCAGTGGAAACTTTGCGTAGCAACGCCGCTCCGGAAGCGCGTCATGGAAGAAAATCATACAGCCCGAACGCTGGTCATCTAGGCATCCGGAAAACCATCTCCCGCATAGCCAACCGGTATTATTGGCCCGGCATGTTCCGGGATATAAGTCGGTATGTGCGAAGCTGTGACTCCTGTCAACGATACAAAGCAAGCCAACAAGCACCAGCGGGAGAAATGTTGACAACCATTCCAAACGAGCCATGGTTCACCGTATGTGCAGACTTTATCGGGCCATTACCACGATCTAAACATGGAAACACTACGTTGCTGGTGTTCTTTGATAAATTCTCAAAATGGACCGAATTAATACCCCTTAGAAGGGCGACGGCAGAAGGGGTCGTCAAAGCATTTCGAGAAAGGATCGTGGCAAGGTACGGAGTTCCCAAAACATTCGTTACGGACAACGGGACCCAGTTTAAGAGCAGGATAGTGAAGAACTACATGGAAGAGATTGGAGTACGACAGCGATTTACAGCACCCTACACCCCCCAAGAAAACCCTACGGAGCGAGTGAATCGGACAATCAAAACTATGATGGCGCAACTGGTCAACAATGATCACAGAGTATGGGACGACAACCTACCAGAGATTTCGCTAGCCATCAATACCAGCACATCGGAGTCAACCGGCTACAGTCCAGCATTTCTCACCCAAGGACGGGAGCCCCGCTTACCAAGAGCACTGTACGACGAAGTGACCCAAGGTACCGGCACGCCAAGCCAACAACCGGAGGCAAGAGCTGCACAGCTGCAAGAAATCTTCAAAATCGTCAGGCACAATCTCTCTAAAGCATCGCAGGACCAAGCCAGGCACTACAACCTGAGGAGGCGACAGTGGAAACCTAACGTCGGAGAACTGGTGTTAGTGAAACAGCACCCACTATCCAAGGCCATCGATAGTTTCGCAGCCAAGCTCGCGCCCAAGTATGCGGGCCCGTACACAATCGCAAGTTACATTTCTCCTGTAATTTGTAATCTCAAGGGAGTCGGTGACAGAATTATCCGCACAGCTCACCTGAGCGAAATTAAGCCATTCACTTTATAGAATTTAAACCTCTGTTCTGTTACAAAACTAGTTCCTTACTTTTCTACAATTTTAAGTCGTCAACAAACCCACAAAGCAACAAAAACTAAGCCTGGACGAGCAATAATTAGAGGCACCACGATCGCTACAGCAAGTTACATCCCGATAATCAACAGAATCTGCTTCAAGTATGACAACGACGAGAATTAAGGTGCGAAGCATACAACACGAACATTATCATCACTGCAACAATAAGTCCTGAGAGTAGCGATGCAGACATCACCAACTCTAATAACAGCGATGGGTGTGTCACCTCTAATAGTGAGGATACCTCCGATGGTTAATCACTGAACCTATATATATCTTGAGTATCGCGAAGAAAACTGCCTACAGTGATGCTATAGCCTCGAGCACCGTTTCTGATGAGAAAATATATCACCTGGACCTGCGTTTTTAAATGCCAGTCTTCTAGATTGCAGAGCCTCCGCACTGCATTTGTTCAAGTAAAATCCGTTTCGCCGCGGGAGTAAGCGGGAAATGTGAGGATGGAAGTCAGTGGGCTTCGTTTCCACCCACAATTTTCATAGCAGCGCGTCGAAACGCCCGAAAACATAAGCAAACGTATTTATTGGTTTTATTTAACTTCACGAATTATGTATTTATTTCTTAATATCATTTCGTTTATTTATCTAAATCCATTTTTATGAATTATTAATCATATATATGTATAACATAAGTTAAAACCTTTAGTTAAGTTCGTTACGTTAGCGCGGGGCGACGCGTAAAAAACGCCATAGTAGTAGAATGGACATAAGCAAAACGCGAAGAATTGGCATACGGTAGCCCTGCCCCACAGCTGTCTCCACGATCCACAGTAAAACAGCTGTTAGAGCTTTAGTGTGGGAAAAGCTAGAATATTAGAAAAGAAAGGTGACTTGGCAAAGGTTTTGGTTTTAGTTATTCATTTTTCTGAGGATCACAGCCAGCAACAGGTCAACAGCTCCGGACAACAGCTGCAGCCGTAAGATAATCACTAACCATAACTTCTTTCCCCATTTTCTCTTAGGTTGCAGCTCGTATACAAGTTACAAGTCGCTCTTGCGTTGTACTTGTATACGATAGGAAAACACCGTCATAAGTAATAGGTCGCCGTAGTCAGTGCGTCCATCGCAAGAGGAGGTTGACGAACACGTTGTATTGACGCCGGCAAGTTACAAGTCGCTTTTGCGTTGTACTTGCGTGCGTTAATAAAACACCGTCATAGGAACTAGGTCGGCGGGTACGTTGAATTGACGTACACAAGTGGCAAGTCGCTTTTGCGTTGTACTTGTGTGCGGTAATAAAACACCGTCATAGGAATTAGGTCGACGGGTACGTTGAATTGACGTACGCAAGTGGCAAGTCGCTTTTGCGTTGCACTTGTGTGCGGTAATAAAACGTCGTCATAGAAATTAGGTCGGCGGGTACGTCGAATTGACGCCGACAAGTTACAAGTCGCTTTTGCGTTGTACTTGTGTGCGGTAATAAAACGCCGTCATAGGAATAAGATCGGCGGGTACGTTGAATTGACGTACACAAGTGGCAAGTCGCTTTTGCGTTGTACTTGTGTGCGGTAATAAAACGCCGTCATAGAAATTAGGTCGGCGGGTACGTCGAATTGACGCCGACAAGCTACAAGTCGCTTTTGCGTTGTACTTGTGTGCGGTAATAAAACGCCGTCATAGGGATTAGGTCGGCGGGTACGTTGAATTGACGTACACAAGTGGCAAGTCCCTTTTGCGTTGTACTTGTGTGCGGTGATAAGACGCCGTCACGGAAATCAGGTCATCGTAGTCAGCGCATCCGTCGTAATCTTAGCTCAATATATAGCGTCATCATAGAAATTAGGTCGGCGGGTACGTTGAATTGACGTACACAAGTGGCAAGTCGCTTTTGCGTTGTACTTGTGTGCGGTAATAAAACGCCGTCATAGGAATTAGGTCGGCGGATACGTTGTATTGGCGTACACAGGTGGCAAGTCGCTTTTGCGTTGTACTTGTGTGCGGTAATAAAACATCGTCACGGAAATCGGGTCATCGTAGTCAGCGTATCCGTCGCATTCGTAGTTCAACGGGTACGTTAGTCAGCACATCCGCCGCAGGAGTAGCTCGACGGGTACGTTGAATTGACGTACACAGGTAGCAAGTCGCTTTGCGTTGTACTTGTGTACGGTAGTAAAACGCCGTCACAGAAAGTAGGCCCCCGGATACGTCGAATTGACGCATACAAGTTTCAGGTCGCTTTTGCGCTGCATTTGTATGCGGCAATAAACGCCGTCGGAGAAATTAGACCCAAACGCCGTACAGGAAATTAGTCCCTCGTAGTCAGAGCAGACGCCGAGTAATATAAAATTCGACACATCTATCGTCGCCTTTGCACGGTATCGGCGCGGCGTGAAAGTACGCCGCCGGATAGGATAAGTACTAAGTATCCGAATCGTATTTTATAACTTAGTCTTAGATATGTATGCATATATAAAATTTACCTTAAATATTGTGTCAAGATAAAAATAAAGTGGATTATCAAAGAAATATACATGGAAGGTCTTGTTCTTATTTAAACTCCCGGAAATTCGACCTTTGTTAGCCACCTGCAAAATATAAATTTTTGTACACGAACCCCGGATACCGGCGAGCCGAAACCCTGGCTGAAAGGTTCGTTACAATGGCGCCCGAGCAGGGACCCTAGGCTAACATATGAAAATTTATAAAAATACGACCGGATGAGTCTCCTTCCATGTGTTTGCAAATCCACTGTTTTTTTCCAAACGAGAGTATATATATTTACGAGAATACGCGGTTCCTCGAGGATAAAAGACACTATATTAATTATAAATATCATTTAATCAAGGCAATAGCCCCCCCCAAATATTTTAAGCCGTAAATTCTACAGCAGCAGCCCCATAAATTCTACAGCAACAGCCCAGCCGTAAATTCAACAGCAGCAGCCCCAGCAGCATACAGCAGATACAGTGAAAGTGTACCTATCCCATCCTTAGTGCGCGAAGTGAAAAACAAAACGATACCCAGTGAAATCAAACGATAGAAAAAAAAAGCGAAATAATAATAAACTTTAGTGAAAAAAAAAAACCCAAAAAAAAAAAAGAAAGAAAAACTATAGACAAAAGAAAAAATAATAAGAAAAAAAAAAACATGTTGAATGTGTCGTGGTGCCATGGTCTAAGAAAGGAGGAGTTGGTCACGTATGGTGAAGAATTCGGCCTCGAGGTAACAGGAACAGTTGATGACCTACGGAAGAGGTTCAAGGTTTTCGTGGCAGAAGACCATACACCGGAAGTGAAGCAACGCTTACTTGAGCTTAAGACTCGTCACAAGAGATCTTCATCACAGCATAGAACCCAGACAGACGGCACGGAAGAATCATCACAGACGGACGGCAAAGCCGGGCCCTTTCTCAAACCAGGCGATGGTGAGGAACAAATCGTGGCAACGGCCGCAACAGCGCAGCCAGTACACTAGCCTGACGAAACCAGCTATCGGTTTTCTACCCAAGGGTTTAACGTACCAAATGATGGAACCAGCCCTTACAACCCTATAATAATGGAACAAGTTCGGAAGTGGTCCCTAAAGTACGACGGAGCCAAAAAGCCACTGGCCTTTATAGAAAGAGTTGAGGAACTAGCTGCAGCCTACGGAGTAGCCACCAACCATCTTCCCCGGGCAATGCCTGAACTATTGAAGGACAAGGCCTTAGCGTGGTACCGGAACAACCATCAACAAGAAATTTCGTGGACCAAATTTAAGGGAAATTTCCTACGTTTTTTCCTTCCGCCACGTTACTTTGAAACTTTGGACGACGAAATAAGAAAGCGATGTCAACAGCCTCGAGAGAAATTCAAGGAATTTTTGCTACCACTACAAACGATGATGAGGCACGCGAATTTTACCAAAAACCAAATGTTGGAACGAGTTTTTCGGAATTGTCGGCCGGAGTACCAATGGTACATTAAACGTAAAGACTGTTCGACATTAGAAGACCTAATCCAATTAGCGGAGGATTTGGAAGGGATTCAACAACGGGAGCCCGAACGACCAGTAGAGATTAGAAGTCGCACCGAACAGCACCGGATGGTGGGCCCCACTCAAGGTGAAGAAAGAATCAACACTCGAACTGCTTGCCGACGCTGTGGCCAAGAAGGCCATTTTGCCGGGAACTGTCAGCATCCTCAACGGTTGTTCTGCTGGGTCTGTGGCCGAATTGGAACACGTACAATAGCTTGTTGCCGTACACCGGGAAACGACAACGGAGACCGCCCAGAGCGAGGGGGGGCAGGTACTCCAGAAGATCCCCCTCGGCTGGTATAGAACAACATCACCTCCAACGCCCCTGCAGTCGAGTTTTCGCCAACGTTATCGTTGGGCAGAGAAACATAGCAGCCACCATCGACACAGGGGCAACCATAAGCTTCGTTAGGGATGCATTCGCTGCGGAATTGGGTCACCAGGCCAAAAGGATATCGTATGGAGGAGAAGTAGCGCTAGCGGATGGCTCGGTTAGGCCGCTCGAACACGCGGCGGAAACCGAATTAGAATTTAGAGGCCTAAAAGTGAGATTCCTGTTCGTCATTATGCCTGACGCTACCGAAGACGTCGTCCTAGGGTTAGATTTCCTCACACGATGGGGAGCCAGCCTACAAATAAGAGGCGAAACGATTACGATAGGAGGTGATTCACAACGCGGAACGGAAAGATGTATGGTGAGCTCGATACTCGACAAACGACCCCAGCCGGAAGCAACGCGAAGCTCAGAGTCGAACCCGCAACACAATTCCCTTCAGAATCAACCACAACGCCACCAGCAGCGGAGGAGGCGGAGGAAACGACCTGCAGGCCAGAACCACACTCGACCAAGAGAGCAAGTCAAGAAAAGCCGCATAGAACCCACACTCGAATCAGCAGCAGAGCCCACACTCGAATCAGCGGCAGAGCCCACACATGCATCAGCGACAGAGCCCACACCTGAATCGTCGGCAGAACCCTCACTCGAATCAGCGGCAGAGCCAACACTCGAATCATCGACGGAGCCCACACTCGAACCAGCGGCAGAATCCACCCTTGAATCATCGGCAGAGCCCTCACCCACAGCAGCGGCAGAGCCTACAGCAGAGCATCAAGAAGAGGTAATAAATCAATTTTTAATCCAAGAACTCCCAAAATTTGATAGGCTAGAAGGGGTCACACAGATCACCAAACACGCGATAACCATGTCTGACGATCGACCGATCAAGCAGCGATACATCCCGCGAAACCCGGCCACGCAAGCGATTATTGACGAGGAAATTGATAAACTGTTGACCAAAGGATGCATCGAACCATCCCGCAGTCCTTATAGTGCACCGATCGTTTTAGTGCGAAAGAAGACGGGTGCCTGGCGACTCTGTATAGATTATCGCCAGCTCAACGCCAGATCAGTACCGGGCGCCTATCCTCTGCCTAGAATAACGCATATCTTGGACCGATTACGAAACGCGAGATTTATTAGTAGTCTCGACTTGAAGGATGGATATTGGCAAATACCAATGGAGGCCAATAGCAAGCAATTTACGGCCTTTACCGTACCGGGCCGTGGCCTTTATCAGTGGAAGGTCATGCCTTTCGGACTCCATTCGGCACCAGCAACATTCCAGCGGGCCCTAGATCAAGTTATCGGAGCAGAAATGGAGCCTCATGCCTTCGCCTATCTAGACGACATAGTTGTAACGGGCTCCACCCTAGACGAACACATGCAAAACTTGCAGGAGGTATTCCGACGACTACGTGCAGCTAATCTGAGAATTAATCCGGAAAAGTGCGAATTCTTCCGGACCAAATTAAAATACTTAGGGCACGTCGTCGGCAGCGAAGGCATCCAGACCGATCCAGAGAAAGTGGCGGCTATCCAGGACTTGGTACCCCCAGAAAATATTAGAGGAGTGCGGCGGTTTCTAGGCGTTGCTTCATGGTACAGACGATTCGTTCCAGATTTCGCAGCAATAGTGCAGCCGCTGACGGCCTTGTTGAGAAAGGTCAAGCACTGGAGATGGGGCGATGACCAGCAGAGGGCATTCGAGACCATGAAAAAGAAACTAACGGAGGCACCCATACTTTTATGCCCAGATTTCAGCCAGACATTCACCCTGCAGACCGACGCCAGTGATTTGGGCCTAGGCGCAGTTTTAACCCAAGTCATAGAAGGAGAAGAGCGGGTGATCGCTTACGCCAGCCGAAGCCTAAACAACGCTGAGAAAAATTACTCGCCAACAGAGAAAGAATGTCTGGCCATCGTATGGGGAATCAGGAAAA
Organism: Meiosimyza platycephala; assembly: GCA_963662105.1. Classification (NCBI taxonomy): domain Eukaryota; kingdom Metazoa; phylum Arthropoda; class Insecta; order Diptera; family Lauxaniidae; genus Meiosimyza; species Meiosimyza platycephala. The sequence goes on along the minus strand of OY759211.1, from coordinate 51,575,674 downwards.
TGCGGCCCTGCCTAGAAGGGTATAAATTCATAGTAGTCACGGACCATCTTTCGCTTAAATGGTTGAACTCAATCGAAAGCCCCACAGGACGAGTAGCCCGATGGGCCCTAGAGCTCCAGCAGTATCAGTTCACAATTCAATACAGGAAGGGGAAGAACAACGTAGTAGCTGACGCCCTGTCCAGACAACCTAGAGAGATTATTCAAATGGCAACAGCGAATAACAGATCCGACGAAACCTGCACCTGGTTGGAGAAGAAGAAGGCCGAAGTTCGAAACGAACCCGCAAAGTATCCAGATTTCTCCGAAGTAGCAGGGCACGTATACCGTCATCTACCAGGGCACACAGGTGACGAGGATTGTGCTCAGTGGAAACTTTGCGTAGCAACGCCGCTCCGGAAGCGCGTCATTGAAGAAAATCATACAGCCCGAACGCTGGTCATCTAGGCATCCGGAAAACCATCTCCCGCATAGCCAACCGGTATTATTGGCCCGGCATGTTCCGGGATATAAGTCGGTATGTGCGAAGCTGTGACTCCTGTCAACGATACAAAGCAAGCCAACAAGCACCAGCGGGGGAAATGTTGACAACCATTCCAAACGAGCCATGGTTCACCGTATGTGCAGACCTTATCGGGCCATTGCCACGATCTAAACATGGAAACACTACGTTGCTGGTGTTCTTTGATAAATTCTCAAAATGGACCGAATTAATACCCCTTAGAAGGGCGACGGCAGAAGGGGTCGTCAAAGCATTTCGAGAAAGGATCGTGGCAAGGTACGGAGTTCCCAAAACATTCGTTACGGACAACGGGACCCAGTTTAAGAGCAGGATAGTGAAGAACTACATGGAAGAGATTGGAGTACGACAGCGATTTACAGCACCCTACACCCCCCAAGAAAACCCTACGGAGCGAGTGAATCGGACAATCAAAACTATGATGGCGCAACTGGTCAACAATGATCACAGAGTATGGGACGACAACCTACCAGAGATTTCGCTAGCCATCAATACCAGCACATCGGAGTCAACCGGCTACAGTCCAGCATTTCTCACCCAAGGACGGGAGCCCCGCTTACCAAGAGCACTGTACGACGAAGTGACCCAAGGTACCGGCACGCCAAGCCAACAACCGGAGGCAAGAGCTGCACAGCTGCAAGAAATCTTCAAGATCGTCAGGCACAATCTCTCTAAAGCATCGCAGGACCAAGCCAGGCACTACAACCTGAGGAGGCGACAGTGGAAACCTAACGTCGGAGAACTGGTGTTAGTGAAACAGCACCCACTATCCAAGGCCATCGATAGTTTCGCAGCCAAGCTCGCGCCCAAGTATGCGGGCCCGTACACAATCGCAAGTTACATTTCTCCTGTAATTTGTAATCTCAAGGGAGTCGGTGACAGAATTATCCGCACAGCTCACCTGAGCGAAATTAAGCCATTCACTTTATAGAATTTAAACCTCTGTTCTGTTACAAAACTAGTTCTTACTTTTCTACAATTTTTAGTCGTCAACAAACCCACAAAGCAACAAAAACTAAGCCTGGACGAGCAATAATTAGAGGCACCACGATCGCTACAGCAAGTTACATCCCGATAATCAACAGAATCTGCTTCAAGTATGACAACGACGAGAATTAAGGTGCGAAGCATACAACACGAACATTATCATCACTGCAACAATAAGTCCTGAGAGTAGCGATGCAGACATCACCAACTCTAATAACAGCGATGGGTGTGTCACCTCTAATAGTGAGGATACCTCCGATGGTTAATCACTGAACCTATATATATCTTGAGTATCGCGAAGAAAACTGCCTACAGTGATGCTATAGCCTCGAGCACCGTTTCTGATGAGAAAATATATCACCTGGACCTGCGTTTTTAAATGCCAGTCTTCTAGATTGCAGAGCCTCCGCACTGCATTTGTTCAAGTAAAATCCGTTTCGCCGCGGGAGTAAGCGGGAAATGTGAGGATGGAAGTCAGTGGGCTTCGTTTCCCCCACAATTTTCATAGCAGCGCGTCGAAACGCCCGAAAACATAAGCAAACGTATTTATTGGTTTTATTTAACTTCACGAATTATGTATTTATTTCTTAATATCATTTCGTTTATTTATCTAAATCCATTTTTATGAATTATTAATCATAAATATGTATAACATAAGTTAAAACCTTTAGTTAAGTTCGTTACGTTAGCGCGGGGCGACGCGTAAAAAACGCCATAGTAGTAGAATGGACATAAGCAAAACGCGAAGAATTGGCATACGGTAGCCCTGCCCCACAGCTGTCTCCACGATCCACAGTAAAACAGCTGTTAGAGCTTTAGTGTGGGAAAAGCTAGAATATTAGAAAAGAAAGGTGACTTGGCAAAGGTTTTGGTTTTAGTTATTCATTTTTCTGAGGATCACAGCCAGCAACAGGTCAACAGCTCCGGACAACAGCAGCAGCCGTAAGATAATCACTAACCATAACTTCTTTCCCCATTTTCTCTTAGGTTGCAGCTCGTATACAAGTTACAAGTCGCTCTTTCGTTGTACTTGTATACGATAGGAAAACACCGTCATAAGTAATAGGTCGCCGTAGTCAGTGCGTCCATCGCAAGAGGAGGTTGACGAACACGTTGTATTGACGCCGGCAAGTTACAAGTCGCTTTTGCGTTGTACTTGCGTGCGTTAATAAAACACCGTCATAGGAACTAGGTCGGCGGGTACGTTGAATTGACGTACACAAGTGGCAAGTCGCTTTTGCGTTGTACTTGTGTGCGGTAATAAAACACCGTCATAGGAATTAGGTCGACGGGTGCGTTGAATTGACGTACGCAAGTGGCAAGTCGCTTTTGCGTTGCACTTGTGTGCGGTAATAAAACGTCGTCATAGAAATTAGGTCGGCGGGTACGTCGAATTGACGCCGACAAGTTACAAGTCGCTTTTGCGTTGTACTTGTGTGCGGTAATAAAACGCCGTCATAGGAATTAGGTCGGCGGGTACGTTGTGTTGACGTACACAGGTGGCAAGTCGCTTTTGCGTTGTACTTGTGTGCGGTAATAAAACGCCGTCATAGGAATTAGGTCGGCGGGTACGTTGAATTGACGTACACAAGTGGCAAGTCGCTTTTGCGTTGTACTTGTGTGCGGTAATAAAACGCCGTCATAGAAATTAGGTCGGCGGGTACGTCGAATTGACGCCGACAAGCTACAAGTCGCTTTTGCGTTGTACTTGTGTGCGGTAATAAAACGCCGTCATAGGGATTAGGTCGGCGGGTACGTTGAATTGACGTACACAAGTGGCAAGTCGCTTTTGCGTTGTACTTGTGTGCGGTAATAAAACGCCGTCATAGGAATTAGGTCGGCGGATACGTTGTATTGGCGTACACAGGTGGCAAGTCGCTTTTGCGTTGTACTTGTGTGCGGTAATAAAACAACGTCACGGAAATCGGGTCATCGTAGTCAGCGCATCCGTCGCATTCGTAGTTCAACGGGTACGTTGAATTAACGTACACAAGTAGCAAGTCGCTTTTGCGTTGTACTTGTGTGCGGTAATAAAACGCCGACATAGAGGTTAGGTTGCCTTAGTCAGCACATCCGCCGCAGGAGTAGCTCGACGGGTACGTTGAATTAACGTACACAGGTAGCAAGTCGCTTTTGCGTTGTACTTGTGTACGGTAGTAAAACGCCGTCACAGAAAGTAGGCCCCCGGATACGTCGAATTGACGCATACAAGTTTCAGGTCGCTTTTGCGCTGCATTTGTATGCGGCAATAAACGCCGTCGGAGAAATTAGACCCAAACGCCGTACAGGAAATTAGTCCCTCGTAGTCAGAGCAGACGCCGAGTAATATAAAATTCGACACATCTATCGTCGCCTTTGCACGGTATCGGCGCGGCGTGAAAGTACGCTGCCGGATAGGATAAGTACTAAGTATCCGAATCGTATTTTATAACTTAGTCTTAGATATGTATGCATATATAAAATTTACCTTAAATATTGTGTCAAGATAAAAATAAAGTGGATTATCAAAGAAATATACATGGAAGGTCTTGTTCTTATTTAAACTCCCGGAAATTCGACCTTTGTTAGCCACCTGCAAAATATAAATTTTTGTACACGAACCCCGGATACCGGCGAGCCGAAACCCTGGCTGAAAGGTTCGTTACAACGTACTTGCGGATTTGGGCAGGCCCGGATTTACCATAAAAGCGGCAAATATTGGCGGAAACTTGGAAAAAATTTTTTATTGGTGGGAACTGAATTTCCCACCTATTTCGTTGCCACGCCTACCAACATTATAGGGGAAAAATGCCACATTGGTGATCGATCGGCTAGTGAAAAACTACTTGATATCAAAACTGGTTGCAGAACGATTGAACGCACTTGCTTTAACTATAGAGTCAGATTTGCACATGTCTTCAGATTGTGATGACATTATCTATGTATGACTCTGCCATCCGAAAATCAAAACGTAAAAATTTAAAACAATAAGCAATAATTTTTCCACAAAAACCAATCATATACTTACATACTTCATGATTATAAGGCTACTGACTGTAATAATATCCAAAACCAAACTTATTCCACCATTGAAGAAGTTTTGAGGAAGGGCTGGCGGGGGGAGGCATTCATTTCAGAAACTGCCTAGGTGCTGCAAATTTCTAAATCAGGGCTTAGATTTGGGTCTGTTATTATAATAACAAAACATTCAATTAAATTTTATATTCATTGAATCAAAAAGTTGGTCTACTCAAGACAAAAACATTGATATACATTAGGGCGGGTCGATTTCTTCGGGCGGGAAAAAGTCATCGAAGGGTATTGCAAGACAATATTCTGCGGACAATTCTGAGCAACTTTGCGAAAGAAACTATGGGTCTAAAATCAATTTCGAGCCTCCGCATTTTCACAAATAGGTTTTAAACAGTACTTACATACATATATTGCACTTTTATGAGAACAATTACAAAGTTTTTTATATATTTTCTTCAAAATTTGAGTAAATGGGTCATTTTGATGTCTTTAGAAAGGTTTTTTCCTCCTTTCTGCATTTACCATGTGAATATTTTTTTTTATAAGGATATTGGAGTGCTGAAGTACTAAAGTCGAAAGATAATAGAAACAATTTATTTATTCATAAATGAAAGTCATAATTTACCGTTAAGTTTGCGCTCATAGTGCTTGATCTTACTTGCTTCCTAGCCGAGCAACTTTTTTGCGACTTTCAACCGTCACTGGCATAACGTTTTCGCAGTTTTTATCAACAACACGTCGAGAAACAGTTGTTAGTAGTTCAACAAACCTCTCTGTGCCTTGAATATGCGAAGGAATATCTAGACCAGGTAGTGGTCGATCGTCAGAGGTTAAATATTTCATAAAATTATGTTTATTTCTGATAATAGTCGACCGGGCGTTTAACTTTGTAGCAACAATTCTAACATTAATTATTTTGATATTCAATTTTTTCCAAATCTCAAATAATTTTTTTACTACTTGTGGTGTAAAAATTTTGTATGAAAATATTCTGATTTCAGCTTTAGCACTTTCACTCAAAAGACTATAATACTTTAATAAATCACTATTATTTGGGAAATTGAGTCCATTTAAATCATTTGGCAAGCCAAAGGTAGGGACTTCTTGAGATGGAATATGCAACAGGTAGCATCCGGAGGATATTGGTCTTATCGGTAGCTCCATAATTGGAAAAAACGAAAAAAATCACAATTGACGTTCAAAAGTTTCACGGTTTCAATGATAGATTTTTCAATGATAGACTTTTATTTCACTGTGCGACAAATGGTAGGGGTCAGTGATCGACGTGGGTTCTGCCTACCGGGAAAAGTTATATCGGTCAAATAAAAGTTATACGTGTCCCGGCGTTTCGCTGGGTCACGTCTAGGAATCGAGATATATCGATTTGAAGTTTGTAAGTATCATATAGGGGAACTTTGTTTGACATAACTCGAGAACGACTAGTACGATTTTGCTGCAACAAACTTAGAAAAATTAAGAATCACAATTGCTTTAATCTATTGATAAACTATTTCTATCCATAATCAACAGTTTTGCAGTTATAAATAAATTTATGAAAATAAAAAAATTAAAATTTTTTATTTTTAAAAATCATGAAAAATCTAATAACAGGAAAAAGTTTATTTTTTTTCTTCATAAATTTATTTATAACTGCAAAACTGTTGATTATGTAGAGAAACAGTATATCAATGGATTAAAGTAATTGAAATTTTTATTTTTCTAAGTTTGTTTCAGCAAAATCGGACTAGTCGTTCTCGAGTTATGTCAAACAAAATTCCCCTATATGATACTTACAAACTTCAAATCGATATATCTCGATTCCTAGACGTGACCCAGCGAAACGCCGGGACACGTATAACTTTTTTTTGACCGATATAACTTTTCCCGGTAGTCAGAACTTCCGCCAATTTTGGCTGTTGCACAGTGTTTTTGAATTAATAATTGTTTCCATTATTTTTGACTTAAGTTCTTCAGCAATCCACTATTCTTACAAAAAATTAAAATAACATGGTAAATACAAAAGAGGCACAAGACGTTTCCAACGACATCAAAACGGCCGATTTAACACAATTTTTGCTTAAAATATGAAATACTTTGTAGTAGTTTCCATAAAAATCCAATATAAGTACTGCTCAAAACCTATTTGTGAAAATGCGGAGGCTCGAAATTGATTTTAGACCCATAGTTTCTTTGGCAAAGTTGCTCAGAATTGCCTTTAAAATGTTTTCCCTGTCATACCCTTTTTGAAAAAAAAAAAAATCGACCCGCCCTAATATACATATCTTACTTTAAGATCGTACTGTAAATGCCGAAGATATGATGAAAAACTCAAATGCGCGACCTCTATTTTCAGCCAAAAAAAAAAAAAAAATTTTTTTTCGAAATTACCTTGAAAAAATGCTTCGGATTTGCTGGTGTACGGTGAACTTTAATTTTTATTTTTGCCTGTAGCGTGGTACAGTCTAGTGATCATATTTAATGGCGGGTATGGAAAAACGGATATGCTGAATCTCTACATCACACGACGCGCTAACGTTTACGACGGCTCACGTTAGTGTCATATTTTTGACCTGTACTATACTTCAAAATTATAGTCATAGATGTCACTGCAGGTACAAAATTATTTGTATTACGTCTATATTGCTGGAATCAACTATTGGATTTTTAATAAAGTTTTGATAGTTCGAATTTTAGAAAAGTGAGACCACTTCAGCATTAATTTTTTCTTGATGATTAATATTTCCGAAAACTTCACTCTGACCAATAAAAGACATTTTCACTTATCATACCTACTGAGATTGACAGTTGTTGTGGGCTGTCTCGAATGACAATTTCAGGGAGTTTTTTTTAATTTTTGAAGGTTATCTTATAAAAAAGAAAATACAATGTATTGGATGGGAAATAATTTTTCAAAATTAACTATTATAACAGCTAATAATATATATATTAATACGTGAACATTGAAAGTTGTGGTACACCTTTTTAGTAGTTATTATAAAGAGAGGGGAATGAAACTTAAATCATTTGAAAGGAACTTTTTTGTAGATGTGTACAAAGAAAAACTAATTTGTTAAATGTGCCGTTAAGGCAGGTAAAATAAAGAAAACGTACGCATTTTGATCGCGTTCATGGGTGCATGAGGTAGAGGTAAGGTTACGTGAGGTGAAATGAGATCCATGGACAAAGACGTTTTGTTCGTCATAGGTCGGCAAAATTCTTCCAAAGTTAAAACTTAATGGGTACCGTCGAGTTTCGACCACAATACGATACTAGTATAAATTAACATGAAAACAATTTTCTTATCGCTTTTTAAGTTTATAAAGTGTTAGATTATTGCGAGCGGGGAAATATACATTCAAATAAATAAAATTTATTGTTTTAAAGTTTATAAATATAAAGAATTTTTGAGGCGCATTATTTATATAAGAGTTTAAAAAGAAACTAGTCGAAAAATTTTCATTCCCACTAAGTTTGTAGATCTGGAAGAATACAATTCGAAATCTATGTATGTAATTGGCATATTAACTCTCATATTTTTCTAGAAAATAAAAGGGCAGCAGTAAATAATTACAAACCCATTCAAATAAATGCCAATATATATCACAAACGTAAATACTTGATATACATATATATTCATACAATTTACAAACACAATCATAGTAATACACTTTACGGTTTTATTTCAATTTTAATTTCAATTTCAATTTATTTCTATTAAATTTACGTATAATAAGAACTAAGTTCTTTTATAATACAAAGCATATAATAATAAAGTGAGTAGATTACATTTGTGCATATAAATTACGAATTAAATATATAAATTTTTTTTTTTTTTTTAAAAAAGCTTAATATCTAATTCAATATAAAAAGAAAGCTAGATAAAATAATATTCAATAACTGGAAATAAAAATCAATAACGAGATAGATTTAGTTAGAAACCCCTCAAAAAAAAAAAAAAAAAAAAATATATAAACTTAAAAAGTAATGGTTACGTACATTTAATTTTTCATTTTATCACTGAGAAAAGTAGTTAAATCTGGACTGTCAAAACTTTCTTATATCACTAATAGATTTAAAGTGGCTTGGCAATGAGTTCCAGAGTCTGATGGCATTAACGAAAAATAACCTGGATGAATTCAAATAATTAAATCTTGGTATAATTAGAAAATTGCTCCTGTGCGACTGGCTGAACTGCAATTTGTCAAACAAATAAGATGGCGCTTTTGAATGTATGAGCCTGTGAAGAAACAAGCAGTTTCTAAAACTGAGATAAGAAATTACATCACAGCCAAGTATCCTTTTATTAAAATTAGATATGTGATCGTATCTATGTAAACCATATACATATCGTGTGGCATGATTAAATGCAACTTTTAGTTTGAGTTTCGAACCTGAGTCAAGCTTACTGTATACTACCTCTGAATATGTTATAATAGGGACTATTAGCTGAATAAAAAGTTTACGTTTTGTATCAGTGGGCGTAAAATCAGCTGTCATTCTGAGACTACGTAACGTGAAATAAATTTTTCTCACAATACTATTTAAATGATCAACACATGTTAGCGAAGAATTGAGAGCTTTATTTATAAGTTTAAGATTTTTTCTATCTATACATAGTTTTGGTATGTCTTCCAAGTAAATTCTATCCTTAGGAATAGGTAGAATATAGCATTTATTTGCATTTAGCTGAAGACAATTATTTGTAGCCCATTCGGTAATAAAGTCAAAATTCTTATTCATTCGGTAGCACAGGTCATCAAGAAGGCCAATCTGGCTAGACAGATGTAATTGAATATCATCTGCATATGCAAGCATAGAAGCATGCTTGCAGATTAAGAAAATGTCGTTGATAAAAATTACGAAAAGCAGCGGGCCGAGCACTGATCCCTGAGGTACTCCATTTGGAACTACTCTGTACTGGGAGTATTTTTCGTTAACCTTCACCCTTTGAAGTCTGTTTGACAAATAGCTTCTCAGGAGTTGTACCGCACTGTCACTGAAGCCATACAAATTTTTTAATTTTTGACACAGTAAAAAATGATTTACATTATCGTAGTGTGGCCTTATATCTTCAAATAGTTTCACAGTAGCTGTAGAGCAGCTATGTCCAGCTCTAAAGCCTGATTGAAGCGGAGATAAAAGATTTTTTTCATTAACAAATTTAATTATTTGATTGGCAATGAGGGCTTCACACACTTTAGCCAAGCAAGATAAAATACTGATAGGCCTGAAATCATTTGGCTCACTTGCTGCAGCTTTCTTAGGCACAGGAATGACAAGAGCAACTTTCCAAGCGTCAGGAAAAGAAGATGATGTAAAGCAATAGTTTACTATCTGCGTGAAAGGACTAATAATATGAGCAATAATAAGTTTAATAAATTTCAATGATATTCCATCTTCACCAATAGCATGCGACTTAATTCTCATAATACACTTGCTAACATCATCTTCACTGGCTGCATGGAATTGAAAAGTCTCACAAACAGAATTACGAAAAGTTTTAGTATATGTACTATTATTAGAAGCGGAAGAGGCTGAAAGAAAATAATTGCTTAAAGTATCAGGAGCAACATTACACTCAGAAGAGGTTTTCTTACCTATGCCAAATGATTTTAAATTTCTCCACAGGAGTTTGGAAGGAAGAGACGAGTTAAGCTTTTTAGAGCAAAAAATAATCTAGGAATGACTCATTTCTAGAGACTCTAAAATTTTCCCAATTTTCCGCTGTAGGATTCTTTTTCCATATATTGTGTAGCTTATTACGCTTTTTTATGGAGTTTCTCACGCGAGAAGTAAACCACGGGCATGCCATATTTTTAATTGAAACTGTTCGAGTTGGCACATTCCTTTCAAAAATTGTAGTCAAGGTGTTCGTAAAACTTTCCAATTTCGCATTTACTGTTTCACCAAACCATACCCCATCCCAAGAAGTAAGATGGAGATCATTATACGGTACGATATTGTATTTGAGCAAGTATTTCGATTTAAATTAAGGTTAAAAGTACAAAATAATAAATCATGATCAGACAAAAAATAAATTTGATCAAACAACAAGACGATTGATAACTCACATACTATAAAAAAATCCAGTAGACTTGGATTAGCATTACACGAAAAACGAGTTGGCTCCTTATCATTAACAACCGTCATTCCAACAGATGCAATATTTTCATGAAACGATTTTGATACAATATCATGACATAAAAGGTTTATATTAAAGTCTCCACAGATCACAAAAAAATCAAAATCAATTAAAAAGTTATTAAGTTCTGAAAAATAATGTTCCAAACTATTGCACTTACTAGGATTATAAACGCAAGAAAGAAAAATTTTGGTATTATCATCATATATACACAAATTTAAATACTCAACATTGCTGCTTGAAGTTGACATGTTAATAGTTTTTACTTTTAAGTTACTTCGGCAATATATGGCAACTCCACCACCCTTACGTTCAATACAATCATTCCTTAAAAGTTTAAAATTATTTAAGTTATTGTATGAAAATAACCATGAATGGCAAAAAATTTCGCTTTAATTATACTTCTAAGGTATTTAAATAACTAAATTCTTGCACCTTTTGAATGAAAGAGACAATTTGTGGCATAGCTATGGGGCTATTTTTTTGCATTTTTCCTATTGTAAAGATATGTGAAATGCTAAATTCTGATTCCCAAAAGCGCGTTATTAGCTATATTATAGTGCATTCCTGATTAATTCCTCGTAGCAAGAAAGCAAATGCAGGAATGAGTTTTGCTATAAAAGCGCTGTAATAGCCAAAAACTTGCAACATGTGCTACTTGGGATGACTATATTTTGCACATGTTTTAAGAAATTTGTATGCCTTAACTGTCTAAGTTTCCATTTCATTTTAAAAGTAAGTCTTAGGCTGTTTTGCATGAGGACGGTGCGGTGGTGGCCTTTTTATTTTTGTGGTGGTGCCTTTCACATTTTCCTCCTTACCACACAGGTTACAGTAAAAGTGGTAGATAAGAATTTGTATTAAACCTTTTTTTGCAAGGTATTTATTAAACTTTCCCAGGGGGGGCCCGGACTATATGTTCAGCCTAGGGGCCGGCACCCACCTGGAGACGGCGCTGGGTCTTTTACGTCAATAGTAGCGGTCCGATTTATTTTTATGACTTTTTTAAAAATTTCAAGCTCTACTATTTACTGATTTATAGAAATAATATTATAAGTGTATGAAATCTACAGATAATGAAAATATTGTTTGCTTAAGCGCTGACTGATAACGCTGTGTCAAAGGTGTAAGCCAAAATCTGTTTACAGTATCTCACTGAATGTGACAAACTGAAGTAAAAACAATTTAAAGTTTATATATCGCAAGTTTATTATAAGTCGGTAACGAGTTTTATAAAAATAAGCGTAAAATGCATGCAGGTGATTAACATCGGTTTATGCCAAGACAAAATCATAGTTTACTAATTGATTTAATGTACTTATAGTCATACTATACTATACTCAGTAAGCTTACGCTGTAGGCAATGAAAAATATAATTTTTAATACAAATCTTTTAATTTGCGCAGAGGATAAACGAGCCAAGTTAAACAATTAATGTACAAAACCGGTGCCACTGAACTCAATATCAAAAACGTTAATTTAAATAAAATGTGTAGACCGAATTCATTTCAAATCATGCAGTCTGACTTTAAATTGCGGAATTGGTTGCCGTTAAATATGTTTTTCAGAAGAAATAAGAGGACACGTATTCTCCCGATTTAAATGAAATCATTTTTTACGAAGCTATGCGAATTTCTATTTTAGGTGTCAGGCCCGTGCGCAGAAATCATTCAAGGAGGGTATTTTAACCCAGCAGTTCCCAGAAAAAAAATTTTTCATGCGATTTTGGAAAATTCACTAAAAAATAATGCATTTTGCTATAAAAAAAAAAAATTGATTTTGTTTATTGAAAATATTTACACCAAAAAATTTAAAAATGTCATCACCGACTACCTTGGTTGTTGGTAAAAAATAGCGATCTGCAGAGTTCAAACATTGAAGAATATGTGAGAAATAAAAATGCGTAAAAAAAACTACAAAAACAATGTATTTTTTCATATAAATAAGTTGTAATTTCTTATTCTGAAACTAGCAATTATGTGTTTATTTGGAAAAGGTTCCTAGAATTTATTATTGGTAGGTGGACAGTTTTGAAAATACTCAAAATTTGTCCCTAGAAACAGTATCTAACAAACTTAAAATCGTTAAACAAGAGTAGATATTATTTTACGCATCAAAATTTAAAACTTCTTGCAAAATTCAAATCGGCGTTTTTTTTTGACCGTGAGTGTATGTACATATCGGCCATTCTTTTAATAACTGCACACTTTGTTTTTTTATTACCTTTTTGAGCATTTTTTGAAACGAAATATCTCAAAAACTATAGGAGATAGGATAAAAATTACAAATTCGTTTTTGTTAAGAAATACTATAACTTTATAAAAAAAATTAAAAAGATTTATGTAAATTTCTTGAAACATTAATATTTTTATTTAAAACAATTTTTCTGGAAACAACTTTAATATAACATCTTGTTTTTTTTATGATTTTTTTATCAAACCTAAGAACGCATGTACTTTCATATCAAAATTCCCGGCATAACTTTGGAAAATATCATAAAATTCATACCTTTTTCCATTTACATATGTATGTATGTGAGTTTTTTTTATTTTCACAAAATTTTCAATTTTTCGTAAAAGGCGCAAGTCTTTTTGGTTTTTCATTTAAGTAAGAACATATTGTCAATAAAAGCCTTTATAAAAAAAATTTCCAATGGGGGGAGTTAGAACCCCCAAAACCACCCCCCTTGCGCACGGGCCTGTTAGGTGTCAATAATCGAAAAACCGCCGACATATTTTCTAAAGAAGCAACATTTGCATCCAAATCAAAATAATTTATTTTTCTCTTACGAATCTGATAGAACTTCTTTTTCAGAATCTTGAAGAAATTTTGAAAATGGTTATTTTGAATATACGAAAGTTGAAAATTTCATGTAGCCCCCCTTGTATAAATAAATGCTGTAAACATTTTTTTATTCATCTTTATTACACATATGGGACAGACTTTTAAAAACCGAACGAATTTTGCCAAAAATTGACCGACATATTTTTGATTAGGCTGAAATTTCTTTTATGGGTTCCATATCGAAAAAGAAGAGATACGTATTCGAGCATTTTAAAAAAAAAATGTTTTTTTTTCAAAATAGAGCGAATTCAAATTTTGAGAATTTCGTGATTTTTGGCTTGGAAGCTCACTTTCAAAAATTCATAACTCCGTTTCTGTTAAAGCTAGAAAATTGATTTTATTGTCATTTTAAAGCTAAGAAAATTATCTTTAATAAAAAAATATTTTTTAAAAAATTATTAACAAATTAATATTATTATAAGCAATTTAAATGTTTAAGTCAATTTTAAACAATTGTTCTCACCCTGTATCAAATTTTTAATGTCAGAATCGTGTTTTACGTCAAATTTCCTATCGAAAACGTGTTTTTTTTATGGGGAAACTATGGAACAAGAAAATGAGGCGTTCAAAAGAATCCGCGCGGCGATAAGAAGTGCAGCACTACATAAATTAATTTTTTTCTAATAGTAACGTTTCCCCATTAAACTAAAAAACCTTTTCGATCGGAAATTTGACGTAAAACACGATTCTGTCATTAAAAATTTTATACAGGGTGGGAACAATTATTTAAAATTGATTTAAACATTTAAATATATATTGTTACGAAATTTCCTGTCCCTTTGACAGTAATTTCAATCTCTTACACTTTTCTGAGTTCGATCACTGGATTGTGTAATAATCAAGAAAAACACAATCTTTATTTAATTATAAAATGGTTTATTTAAATCACAAACGTTAGTTTTTACACAGTACAATTGTTTATTTTTTTCTTTACATTCAAATTGTATACACAAACGTTATTACTTAAAATCCACTATATCACTTTAGTACTTAAATTCAAATGTTCTCACTTAAGATCCACTGTGTTCCACTGTTCAATATCAACTATGTCTCTGCTGCTTATATCACAGCCTTTTATACTCAAGTCATCATGTTCTAGAACCATCTGCCGTTGTCTAGAATATCGTTTCCAGTGCCTTCTAGATAGCGATTATCGACGTTGATAATGTCGTACCATCCGCCATTATCCAGAATGTCGTTTCCAGTGCCTTCTAGATGGCGATTATCGATGTTGATAATGTCGTACCACTTTATCATTTATAGTACAGAAAACATGCTACATGTCGCTAGATGGTGTTATTTTTCTACGGTCAGTGATGCACGTATTTTTCTACGGTCAATGATGCAAGTATTTTCTTACGGTCAGTGATGCACGTATTTTTCTACGGTCAGTGATGCAAGTATTTTTCTACGGTCAGTGATGCTAGCTAATATCGTTTAATAATTATTACGAGAATTTTCTGGCATAAACCAAATTTCGCTACAATATATATAAATACTGTATGTGTGTATGTCACTGAACTCCTCCTAAACGGCTGGACCGATTTGAATGAGTTTTTTTGTATGCGTTTGGGTGGCGCCCTGGATGATTTAGATTTACAAATCATTCCTCTATATGGGCAATTTCGGGTGGCCCTTACACAAAAATATTTTAAAAATAGCCTTTTCACAAAGACTACTTAATCGATTCACTTGGAATTTACACCTCGTGTCTTTTATGTTAAGTGGAATAGCTAAGGTTATAAAACTTTAATTTAAGATGCATATTTAGGGTGGCCCTCATACAAAAATATTTTAAAAACAACATTTTCACAGAGACCACTTAGTTGATTTACATGGAATTTACACCACGTGGCTTTTATAGTAAGAGGCATATTTTAGTTATAAACCTTTTGCTTAGGGAGAATATTTAGGGTGGCCCTCATACAAACATATTTTTAAAATATAATTTTCACAAAGATAGGGATAGGGATAGGGATAGGGATAGGGATAGGGATAGGGATAGGGATAGGGATAGGGATAGGGATAGGGATAGGGATAGGGATAGGGATAGGGATAGGGATAGGGATAGGGATAGGGATAGGGATAGGGATAGGGATAGGGATAGGGATAGGGATAGGGATAGGGATAGGGATAGGGATAGGGATAGGGATAGGGATAGGGATAGGGATAGGGATAGGGATAGGGATAGGGATAGGGATAGGGATAGGGATAGGGATAGGGATAGGGATAGGGATAGGGATAGGGATAGGGATAGGGATAGGGATAGGGATAGGGATAGGGATAGGGATAGGGATAGGGATAGGGATAGGGATAGGGATAGGGATAGGGATAGGGATAGGGATAGGGATAGGGATAGGGATAGGGATAGGGATAGGGATAGGGATAGGGATAGGGATAGGGATAGGGATAGGGATAGGGATAGGGATAGGGATAGGGATAGGGATAGGGATAGGGATAGGGATAGGGATAGGGATAGGGATAGGGATAGGGATAGGGATAGGGATAGGGATAGGGATAGGGATAGGGATAGGGATAGGGATAGGGATAGGGATAGGGATAGGGATAGGGATAGGGATAGGGATAGGGATAGGGATAGGGATAGGGATAGGGATAGGGATAGGGATAGGGATAGGGATAGGGATAGGGATAGGGATAGGGATAGGGATAGGGATAGGGATAGGGATAGGGATAGGGATAGGGATAGGGATAGGGATAGGGATAGGGATAGGGATAGGGATAGGGATAGGGATAGGGATAGGGATAGGGATAGGGATAGGGATAGGGATAGGGATAGGGATAGGGATAGGGATAGGGATAGGGATAGGGATAGGGATAGGGATAGGGATAGGGATAGGGATAGGGATAGGGATAGGGATAGGGATAGGGATAGGGATAGGGATAGGGATAGGGATAGGGATAGGGATAGGGATAGGGATAGGGATAGGGATAGGGATAGGGATAGGGATAGGGATAGGGATAGGGATAGGGATAGGGATAGGGATAGGGATAGGGATAGGGATAGGGATAGGGATAGGGATAGGGATAGGGATAGGGATAGGGATAGGGATAGGGATAGGGATAGGGATAGGGATAGGGATAGGGATAGGGATAGGGATAGGGATAGGGATAGGGATAGGGATAGGGATAGGGATAGGGATAGGGATAGGGATAGGGATAGGGATAGGGATAGGGATAGGGATAGGGATAGGGATAGGGATAGGGATAGGGATAGGGATAGGGATAGGGATAGGGATAGGGATAGGGATAGGGATAGGGATAGGGATAGGGATAGGGATAGGGATAGGGATAGGGATAGGGATAGGGATAGGGATAGGGATAGGGATAGGGATAGGGATAGGGATAGGGATAGGGATAGGGATAGGGATAGGGATAGGGATAGGGATAGGGATAGGGATAGGGATAGGGATAGGGATAGGGATAGGGATAGGGATAGGGATAGGGATAGGGATAGGGATAGGGATAGGGATAGGGATAGGGATAGGGATAGGGATAGGGATAGGGATAGGGATAGGGATAGGGATAGGGATAGGGATAGGGATAGGGATAGGGATAGGGATAGGGATAGGGATAGGGATAGGGATAGGGATAGGGATAGGGATAGGGATAGGGATAGGGATAGGGATAGGGATAGGGATAGGGATAGGGATAGGGATAGGGATAGGGATAGGGATAGGGATAGGGATAGGGATAGGGATAGGGATAGGGATAGGGATAGGGATAGGGATAGGGATAGGGATAGGGATAGGGATAGGGATAGGGATAGGGATAGGGATAGGGATAGGGATAGGGATAGGGATAGGGATAGGGATAGGGATAGGGATAGGGATAGGGATAGGGATAGGGATAGGGATAGGGATAGGGATAGGGATAGGGATAGGGATAGGGATAGGGATAGGGATAGGGATAGGGATAGGGATAGGGATAGGGATAGGGATAGGGATAGGGATAGGGATAGGGATAGGGATAGGGATAGGGATAGGGATAGGGATAGGGATAGGGATAGGGATAGGGATAGGGATAGGGATAGGGATAGGGATAGGGATAGGGATAGGGATAGGGATAGGGATAGGGATAGGGATAGGGATAGGGATAGGGATAGGGATAGGGATAGGGATAGGGATAGGGATAGGGATAGGGATAGGGATAGGGATAGGGATAGGGATAGGGATAGGGATAGGGATAGGGATAGGGATAGGGATAGGGATAGGGATAGGGATAGGGATAGGGATAGGGATAGGGATAGGGATAGGGATAGGGATAGGGATAGGGATAGGGATAGGGATAGGGATAGGGATAGGGATAGGGATAGGGATAGGGATAGGGATAGGGATAGGGATAAATTTTAGGTGGTACAAAGTTCACCGGGTCAGCTAAATTTTTATATATTTCCAACACCGGCTTCGCTAGCCACAGTAATTATACTAGGGATGCAACCGATGCGAATACGATTACCGATATATCGATAGCGGCAATATTTTTTTGCCGATATACCGATACATACAAAATAATCGGTTCGGCAGCAATTACCGTACAAGCAACTTCTCTTGAGAACAATTCTTTTTTTTAATGTTTCGATACTTCGAAAATCATTTGAGAATATCTTATGATTACAATATGGCACTATTTATCTAGATTAAACAAATACATACGCATTCTGATGAATATCTATTTCAACTCTACGAATCCATACTTTTATGAGCTTGAAATTTATAATGACTTAGAACAATTTGAATCATACAGTTATTAAACGATTCGAAAGAAATGATAATAAACGAATCAATTAAATATAAAAAAAATTACAAAAAAAATTAAAAAATATTTCAATTATAATAACTGTCAATTGAAGTCGAAAATTGAAAAAAAAAAAAAAAAAATTAACATTAAACATTAATTTATAACCATGTACCTGAAACCCCTCTCAAAACTAAATTTTATAGAATTCAGAGAACTTTTACAAAAAAAATGACGTCATATGGGGTGCGCCATTTTGAATTTTAAAAAACTGAAAAAAGATTCGAAATAAGCACCCTCGAAAACCCCTATCTACCCCCTCGATACTTGAAATTATATATGAAATTTATATTGCGTTCATAAAAAAGTCAGTTTTTTATGAATAAAAAACGAACCGCTGGACCGATTTTTTCCAGACTCCTTTCAGATCTAAGTCATGACGTGGCGTATCGATTGATATGGTCATCAAAAAATTCTTTCCGGTAGTTATTGAGGAAACGAAAGCCAAAATATGTCTACATACGTACACACACACACACACAGACATCACTCTAAAAATACTTGTAAACGATTGTCGAGGTCTTGAAACGTAAAGAAAACACAAAATTACCTATTTCGACTTTCGGACCTATTATAATAACTTCTCAAGAGAAGTTAAAAATAATATTCCTGTGCCCCAAAGAGCCAAAATCAATTAAAAAAATTTGTCAACACCATGTACTTTGCTTCAAATTAATGCAGACGTTTAGAATTCCACAACAAACAAATAATAAATAAAGAAAACAAGGAAAATTACTAAAGTTATTTACTTAAAACAAATACACGATTCAACAACAATTATAACAAAGAAAAAAATTACACAACAAAGGTAAAAAACTGTTAGATATTAGCTCTTGAAAAAAGATTTAATTTGGAAAGTGAAGATTATTATTATTTAGCAACGGCGCTTGATCCTCGATATAAACTACGAGCATTCCAATTGCAGTCTACTATTTCTACGGTAAATAAGCGGCTTGCAAATTTAATTAATTTACCACTATATTCCGAAACCTCAGCACAAACAGTTACGTTCCAACCTAGTACGAGTTCTGAACGAATTACGAGACGGGGTATATGGAGTGTTTGTGAAAATATTATTAAGGAATCTGAAGAAGAAGAACCATGGTCCTCTTTGTGCTCAGATACTTTGTCAGCGCTTACACAGGCAAATTCGGTTAAACAAATTCTTATCTATTCTCTTTTGTGAATTTGTTTTACGTTTACACACGAAAACTAGAATTTGTTTGTGCTTGAAAATGCCAAAGCAATTACTGCGTCAACCTGCCACAACGAACGTAAATTCAAAGCATAATATCAGCGAAAGAACAGAACTAAAGAGAATTTGCGGGTACTTTGCACACCACCCCTGCGTTTTTCCCTTCTTGCCAACAGACAAGGAAACTTTTTGTCAAGAGTTTGCCTCTGGTACATTATTTTTCAAATCGATGAAGGCAGACCAAAAAAATTTATAGATCTGCTTGAAATTTACAGATATTATTCTGCGTTCAATTCTAGGGGACCCATATTTTTTTATTTCGCTGAATGGACCCAACTTTCAAAGTTATGGTCATTTGAACTTTGTCCTTTAAAATTAAAAAAAAAAATTCTGTAAGGACTTTTTTTGAAATTGTCGATATTTCCTTAGTTAATAACGGAATTTCATAATTTTTTTTTCAAACTTTTCATAATTTAATGAATCTTATGAAAAGATGACATTTAGTGCAAAGTAAACTATTTTGTGGAAAATATTGCAAATATCGTAAACCAGAGGGATTTTTTTCAAATCAAAAATTTTTAGTGCATCCGTTTTTTTTTCCTTGAAATTTTTTTTATCAACACAGAAAGGTTTAAACTACATTTGGTAAAAGTCCCAACTGTCGAAAACGGCTTATTTTTAATTGAGAGCATTTTTCTTAAAGCACAACTATTTATAAATTTTAATTGAATAGTTGGGTGGAATAAAAGCACTTTTGCGGGAGTGCCCTTTATCCGAAAATTACCTCTATATATACGAGAGACCCTCGTCTACCTCCCACCAAAATATCACATCGATATACGCAGTACTAGCGTTACAGTAGAACAAAACGTATCACTTACGTATGTGCCGAGCATTGAAATATAATTTATATTTCGTTTCAATGAACTGTAAATTTTAAAGTTCAAATGACCATAACTTTGAAAGTTGGGTCCTCTCAGCGAAATAAAAAAATATGGGTCCCCTAAAATTGAACGCAGATTAATATCTGTAAATTTCAAGCAAATCGATGACACTAAATTGACTTATTGTTCGATTTGAAAAATAATGGGCCAAATATATAAATAAAATTACGTCAAGAGCGATCCATTTTTTTTTTTTTTTTCAATGGAATATTGTACTTTAATATTTTTAACATTTATATAATTTTTTTCGTTTTTTGATCGGACAGGGAAAGCTGTTTTTCATTTAAATTTAATAAATAAACATGTTTTAAACATTCAAAAATACATTATTTAAAATGGAATGCCACTTATACTCTATTTCAATACAAATCGAACACCTTTAAATTTATAAAAATTGTCGCATCCCTTCAAAAGTTATAAGCTTTTGAAAAAATTTTGTCCTCGAATTTCAATTGCCTATACTGCCGTCAGAAGCGAACTATGCGTATCTCAAAAAAATTGATATTCGAGATTCTTCTGACGTCGGATAGCAAAAGAAATTACGCATCTAAAGAACTGCGTCTAATGCCGGTATCTTAGTTCAAACTTATAAAAAATCGCCTAAGAAAATAACCTTTTTCTCAATTTTATATGTATTTCAACAAATTGACATAAACGACATCTCGAAACGAGTTTTTTTGAGTATAATAACAACAAAAAAAAATTTAAAAAAAAATCATTTCACATTTTAATTTCTAGGACTATCTAAGTAACAAAATTTCATTAAAAAATAAATTTTTTTTTAAAAGTTCTATATACATATATATATATATATTTAATAATACAATTTTATTGATCAATGTATTATATATATTATGAAATAATTTATAAATATAATGAATAATTTATAAAAACCAAGAATAGTTTTATATCTAAAATCAACTTTCTTAAAACATATGATTTTAGCAAAAGCTATATCCGCAACTTCCGATGGCTATATAACCGAACCCAGATCCGAGCGACATTTTTAATTAAATATTTATTCTTTAAATAGAAAACCACGTACAAAAAGTTTGGTTTAATAAGAAGTAGCGAATGGGAGCAAGTCAAAAGAGAGAACGGTGACAAGGTTAGCAGCGTATGCAAATATGAAACGATATCCAAGTCAACGACAATGCAAGTGCAAGGTTACACGTGCTGGCGACTAGCCTACCTGAGTCATGCGTATGCATTAGAGCGGTTCAAAATAAAAACTTTTTCTTTATTTTTGTTTTTGGAACAATGTAAAATTTGCTTTCGACGGAGCGCTCGTCAAGAAATGTGTAATATCAAAAGAGCTACAAAAGCAATTGCATGTGAAGGAGGAAGGAATGTGTGTGTGCACTATGTTTTATGTTTTGCGATGATTCTCAACTAGTCAATGCAGAAAGTAAAATATAGTGTGATTGCAGACTATTAAACGTCGGCTAACAAAGCTTACTGATGAAGTGACGTAGCGTCATGGAAACTCGTTGCCCATTTTTTGTTCCTTTTTATGCATTTTGCTTTTGAAATTTTTTTGTTGTGTTTTGCACTAAAACTAATGAACAAACAGCTCTGTAAAATACATAAAAACTTTTTGATTTTTCCACGATGTGTCAGTGGATTACAATAGCCCTATATGTCTGAACAAAACAACCCATAAGGATTTTCATTAATTTTGAAAACTGGATTGCCGCCGCCGGTTTTAAGTTGCCATTTTCGAAAATATTGATTTAAAAAATGGTGCAGGCTAAAGAGGTTATCAAATTTTGCAACAAAGTTGGTACGTTTTTCGAACTATTATCGATCGAGAAATTCGAATCCGTGATCAGTTTTTCTTCTTCTTCTTTTTTCTTATAAAAAAATTTAAAATTGCCCGGACAATATTAAAAAATTCCGATTTTCTACTTTCAAGTTGCAAAATCTTGATATAATATTTTACCGCCGATCTAGTGGTACATTATATTTAATGTACCTTTATTTGCTTAAGAGAAAACAGTAACCCGCATATCAATATCTTCTTCTTTCAGTTGACTTTGTCTATTTGTCGGTGACGGTAGTGTGTTTTATTGTTGTAACTTTTTTTTGAAATATTTTAGTGCATTTTTGGTAAAATTTTTTAATTTATGTTGTCTACTAATGTTCATTTAGTGCTTGTGTTACAATTGTAATTTAAAAATTTGTTTTTTTGCTTGAAAAATTGTGATAATTAATTAAAATTTTTCTATTAATATTAAAGCAAAGGAATAGTTGCTTGCATTGCTGCTGCTTAAGCGCGCATTAATTTTTCTGTTCCTCTTTGTGCTTTGTTTGTATACAATAATCTATTCTGACTGATAGCCTATGTTGCTCATGTCAGGTACTTACCATAGTAGTATAATTATTGATAATTATATTTCTAATAAATAAATAAACAATAATCTATTCAACTTACGTTGCTTTTTTGTTGTTGCTTTGTAATAGTGACTATATTTTGTAAACATTAACACATTGTTTCATCTGTTTGCTAAAATATTTCAACTTTTGTAACAAAAAAAAAAAAAAATTTTTGATTTCTTAATTATTTATTTTTTTAATATTTTCTTTTGCTTTTTTTACATTATTTTTTTATTAAATATGAATTTTTTTTCTTCTGATAACTTGCTAGCTTGTTCCTTAGGAGATCTATGCAAAAGTCAGAATATCTTGAATTCCATGTTTCCTTGTTCAGGGCCGTATGAGCAGATGTTTCACGCGTCTTGTGCAAACTTGACCACCACAGTAACAGAATTATTATGTTCTGACCGTTCGGGTCTGCAATGGTACTGTCTATCCTGCAGAGCCTTTCCCCGTCAATTTTCTTCGACAAAATAAAACAATTTGGGGATAATTTAAACAATCTAAATACTAATTTTAGAGATATTTTAAGCAAATATCTTGTCTTAAGTCCCCAAATTGAAAACAATTTTAATGAAACTATTTCACCTAACGATAGTTTGCCATCCAATGATACTATAATTGATGTCCCTACCGCTTCTGCATCCACTCCCTCGGCTTCAAATGGCACTAAACAAGCTAATTCCCTTAGGAAGAAAAAAATCCAAAGAAGAAGACCAAGCCAACTAAAAACCGAAATGCAAAGCCAACATCCCTGAAAGAGTTTCGTCAAATCCTCCCCTAGAAACTTTACCTGAAGCATTTAACGCCACTAATCTTAGTCCAGTAGATAATAGTCCCCTTGCTATAAGATCTACTGTTCCTATTTTTTTGAAAGCTATGCCTAAACCAAGATCCATTTTTATCTCCCGTTTACACCCTGACACAATAGCTGATACTGTTAGGGAATTCGTAAGGCAACAAAATGTCATTCCTGCTGACGCTTTTATTTCCTGTAGGAAAATCGGTAACAAATCTTTATATTCATCTTTTAAAATTACAGTTGCTTCCTGTCATTTTGCTGCTGTTTATAATTCGAAGATGTGGGTTGATAATATCTTTAAGTCTGAGTTTCAATCTAAAAAAAACAAGGCTGTCCAAAACGTCCGTTCTGGACCAAAAAACTAAATCGTTTATCCCTTTACTACCAAAATGTAAGGGGTATGCGTTCAAAAGCGCATGACATTTTTTTATCTACTCAGAACTTTTCTGAAGATATTATAATTTTTACGGAGACTTTGCTAAACAGCTCTTTTCTCAATCAGGTACTGTTTGATAATAGCTTTAATGTTTTTAGAAGGGACAGATATGTGGACGACTCGTCTCCTATTGGAGGGGGTATATACATTGCTATAAAAAATAGTCATACTATTTCTTTAATTGATATTCCCTGTGCTGCTAGTATTGAACTTTTATGTGTTAAGGTAATTTTTTCTAAGTACAATTTGTACATCCTTAACGTCTACATTCCTCCCAATAGTAGCACAGAAGTCTACGATCACCTCTCGAAGGCCGTAGAATTTGTCATATATGAACTTTATACCAATGACGACATTTTATTGTTAGTAGACTTTAATTTGCCTGACTTAAAATGGAATATTTCGGACAACGGTACATATTATTTTGTATCTAGTCCAATAACTCGACAAAAACAAATTTTTGTTGACGAAATCCTGTCTAATTTACAAGTTAGTTGTATTAAAAATTCCCACAATCGACAACTGGACTTAGTCTTGACTACAGACAGTAGCAATGTTGTTGTTCAAAATGCTCCTCATGCTTTATCTGCGGTTGATGCGTACCATCCACCTCTGAGTGTGTTGTACCAATCGGATAGAGATAACATAGTGTCTGCTAATTCTTCTAGCAGATTCTTTGAATTTAATTTCAAGAAAGTTGACTTCTTGAAATTGAATAATATCCTAAATGATAGATTTAACATTTGGTTAGAATTTTTTAATAATAACGTCTTAGATGAATGCGAATGTGGGTTATTCGCTAATTTGTTCAAAAAATCTTTTTCAACTGAAGTGTTTAGCCCTGATGTCAACTACTTTGAGTATATGAATACTGATCCTCAGGTTCCATTTGGTGCAATATCTTTTACCCTTGAACTTATAGTAAAATATATTGTATCCCTTGATGATGACTTTGGATCTGGGCCTGACGGCATTCCAGCCACAGTTTTAATTAATTGTAGTCTTATCCTGAGTAAACCACTCAGTTTTCTTTTTAATAAATCTATTAATGATGGCTATTTTCCTAAATTTTGGAAGGAATCTTTTATAACACATCTGGCACAATTTGAGATTTTTGAAAATCCTAGAAAAATATATAGAATAGTTGAATCTGTTAATTTAGAAAAATGAAGATATCTTGGTTTTGGAATAAGATAATGATATGCGGTTTACGGCATGCTTTTTTTTAAGCAAATAAAATTACATTAAAAATATTGTACAACGGGATAAATAATATGAGCCGATTTTGCAACTTGAAAGCATAAAATCGGTATTTATTGTTTTTTTTTCCGGTCTGTTTTAAATTTTTTCATAAGAAAAAAAGAAGAAGAAGAAAAACTAATAACGGATTCAAGTTCCTTGATTGATATTAGCTGTTTAGAACAAAAGAAAAAATTGAATCAGCTTAATATGTATATATGTCAACGCCGAATCGAAAAATTTCAGGTCTATTAATTTAGAAAAATGCAGATATATTGGTTTTGAAAGAAGATATTGATATGCGGTTTACGGTTTTCTATTAAGCAAATAAAGGTACATTAAATATAATGTACCACTAGATCGGCGGTAAAATATTATATGAAGATTTTGCAACTTGAAAGTAGAAAATCGGAATTTTTTAATTTTTTCCGGGCAATTTTCAATTTTTTTATACGAAAAAAAGAAGAAGAAGAAAAACTGATCACGGATTCGAATTTCTCGATCGATAATAATTCGAAAAACGTACCCACTTTGTTGCAAAATTTGATAACCTCTTTAGCTTGCACCATTTTTTAAATCAATATTTTCGAAAATGGGTAGGTAACTTAAAACAGGCGGCGGCAACCCAGTATTCAAAATTGATGAAAATCCTTTTGGGTTGTTTTGTCCAGACATATAGGGCTATTGTAATCCACTGACACATCGTGAAAAAATCAAAAATTTTTTATTTTGAACCTCTCTAGTATGCATACTCGAGTTCATCGTACCAGCACGAGTCACGTTGCACCTCGTCAGCTTATTGCTTGCACACGAATCTAGTGCAAGTTGGCGATCCCACGGTTAGCGTGAGACAATTAGGATATAGTATTTTAGGTTTCTTTATGATTATTCGTTTAGTCTAATTTTGGACATAAGTGAGTGAAGTGTAAAATCAAGTTAAATAAATCATAATTAATAATACAACCAGGACGAGTTTTGTTAACAGGTAACTGTAACTGGCCCGTGAGCATTGGCTGGCAAAGGCTAGCCAATGCGGCCATTAATTAATATTTTGAGTAACCCTTTTAGAATAACGTTTACTGGCGCCCGAGCAGGGACTTGATGGAAGGTGGTCCTTGCAACATCCCGGTAATGGTTAGCAAAGAAGTGTACTAGTGCCAGAACTGCGATCCTGTAGCCCGAGCATTGAAATATAATTTATATTTCGTTTCAATGAACTATAAATTTTAAAGTAGTAACGAAAGAAAAAAAAAATATTTCAAGGCTTGGTTAGTACGTAAGTGATACATTTTGTTCTACTGTAACTCTAGTATTGCGTATATTGATGTGATATTTTGGCGGGAGATAGAGGGGGGTCTCTCGTATATATAGAGGTAATTTGCGGATAAAAGGCACTCCCGCAAATGTGTCCTTATTCCACCCAACTATTCAATTAAAATTTATAAATAGTTGAGCTTTGAGTAAAATGCTCTCAATTAAGAAGAAGCCGTTTTCGACAGTTGGAACTTTTACAAAATGTAGTTTGAGCCTTTCTGTGTTGATAAAAAAAATTTCAAGGAAAAAAAAACGGATGCACTTAAAAATTTTTTGATTTGAAAAAAGTGCCTCTGGCTTACGATATTTGCAATATTTTCCACAAAATAGTTTACTTTGCAATAAATGCCATCTTTTCATAAGATCCATTAAATTATGAAAAGTTAGAAAAAAAAAATTATGAAATTCCTTTATTAATTAAGGAAATATCGACAATTTGAAAAAAAGTTCCTTTCAGAATTTTGTTTTTATAATTTTAACGGACAAAGTTCAAATGACCATAACTTTGAAAGTTGGGTCCATTCAGCGAAATAAAAAAATATAGGTCCCCTAGAATTGAACGCAGATTAATATCTGTAAATTTCAAGCGAATCGATGACACTAAATTGACTTATTGATCGATTTGAAAAATAATGGGCCCTCTGTAAAAGCAGACTTTCAAAGAAGAAAGTGAGAGATATTTTCTATTTCCCAATATTGCAACAGATGGAGTTCTTCTCAGTTTTTGGCGTAATGAGGTTTTGCACCCAAATTTAAAAAAATTGCCACAAATGCGACTGTTTTCAACGACTGGTCTAATCCAAACAGAGTTGCGAAATCGCATTTCACCGCATAACTTGAGGATGTTGTGCTTCCTGAATAAAAACCTAGTTAGTGTTAATTTTAATTATTAACTTTTACACTTAAAAAAAAATAAAATTAAAAAAAAAATAAATCAAAGTTTGAATTTTCTTACTCGTGGCTCTTGATTTATTTATAATGATTTTACAACTTTGCGTCATAGTCAATCCTTCTTTTTAATGCAACATCTGTGTCAGTCTATGTGACAATTTTTTATATCGTATCGGTATCCGTATCGGTATCGGCGATAAATTTTTATGAATATCGGTATCCGTATCGTATCGGCCAAAACGCGTATCGTTGCATCCTTAAATTATACATAAAAACTAGGGTAAGTGGGCGGCCTGTGGTCGCAGCTCAGGATTTAAAACTCCCAAAAATATAACACCGGGTTCGCGGCGGTCTTCGACCGCAGATCAGTCTATAATATATCCAACACCTACCAGCCACAGTAATTTTACATAAAAATAACTCAAAACACGTATACACAAAATAAAAAAAATTTTTAAAATTTATTTCTAGGGAGGGCGGGTACATGAAATTTTCAAACTTTGAATAATTTTATCTCGAAAGCCATAAGAGACCGACTTTTTTTTATCAGATTCGGTCTTAGGGGATAAAACTCCATGTTTCTAAAAAAAAAATTTTGGAACATCGCCCCTAAATTAAAATTATGCCGCTGTTTGTTTAATTGAAAATGATTGCACAAAACTACTCTTAAAACTTATCATAAAATATATCCAAAGTTCTTTGTAAAATTGGAACGTGACAAAATTATGTGTCAAATCATACAACTCTGAGCTGAAAAATTTATTGTTAACAAAGTTTGTTTTTGTCACTCTCTTTTCCCTATACGATCCTCTCACCAAAATTGAAAACGAATACAACTTTCAAAAAACATGCTTAAAAGCATGTTGAAATTTATCGACTAGTTGTAATTAGCATTTATATGGGAAACAATAACAACACAAGTTACAACCTCGTAAAATATTGTAAAATTAAAACATTGTAAATTCACCAGCAAAATTTACAATGAACTGTGAATTGCATAATAGTACCTCAGCCTGGCAATATCGTCATCGTTCTTTGCTTCTAACCATTTATCTATGCACCCAAAAAAATCTGCTATAAAAGTGTTGAAAAATGCTGTAAATATTATTGCATTCATCGCCATTTTCGAACCGAAATCATTTGCTGTCATTATTGCAAATGTATCGTTGTACATTTGAAGAATTAGTTGTGAAAATAAAAATTATGTAGTAGATTTCACAGCAAACACATTGTCTATACTACAAAATTTGCTGTTTATTGTACTGCTCAAATTGTAAAAATCATATTTTTTTGCTGTAAACTTCTGTCGATAACACAATTTCTATTTTGAATTCTACATCTCGTTTTGTGAAGGTAACATCAGTTGAGTTTACTTTTACTGTATTTTGCTGTTAAAAATACCCCACACTCGATCAAATTACATGCAATAAAAAATTTTCAATGTTCGTTTATTTATATGATTACATATATACATTAATATTAGGAATTATAAGTGGAATACAGAAAGTACTATACATTTATACTCTTAACAGTGTATATGTTTAAGTAATTAACGTCAAATAAACTTATTCCTAAATACATTTGATCCATCAATTAATGTATTAACATGTAGGGGTGGACTTGTAAAGTTGTTTATATTTAAAATAATATAATCGTTGAGCAATGATGTCAGATCTACAACATAAGAACTATAATAAAAATTAACATTTAATATTTTATATTCACAGCACACTAACAGGGCTATTCTGGCAACTATCTTAGAACTCACCAGAGTCTTCACTAAGACAAAAGTCTTACTTAAGATGTTTTGGTGTTCTGGCAGCTATCTTGAAAGCTCTTTTCTGTCTTTCGTAAGACAATTTTAAAGACCTGCTACGAGCAGGTCTTTAATCTATTAGTTGTATTGCTAACATTGTTAGCGTAAAAAAAACTATACAGAACTATAAGTTTTTGAGGGGTTTTTATTTGAAGTGGTAAAAACAGAAGTGGAAAAACAGAAACTTCCCTCGAGGAGGGTGATGCAGCACCCGTTGAACTTCTTATGAGGAGATAAACTAGAACACTTGTACTAGCTCAAACAACTTTATCTTATCCTAAATTCGTTACGAAAATAAATAAAGACCTTGATAAAAAAGCTGAACTTGTAGAACATGGCTGGGTTAAGGCAACCATAACAAATTCACACGATGGGCCTAGGCCGTACTGGATACAGCTTGAAGAAGGAGCGGTATATAAAGGGTGTTTTTTTTAGAGGTTTGTTTTTCGAATAGAGATAAAACTGGGATTTTGTGGTCAAATCTGGCAACTCTAATGTCATTTATATTCAGTTTGGTTTGCCATTTCATCATGAACAGGTTGACAAAAGAACAACGCTTGCAAATCGTGCAAATTTATTTCGAAAATAATGGTTCAGTTCGCGAAGTTTACCGCAAGCTCCGTCCATTTTATGGTCGACATAATCGTCCATCAGAGCAATTAATTCGGTTAACCATGGATCGTTTTCGCACTACGTTTACTTTATGTGATAATACGCATCCGCAGAGACGTCGAACAGTGCGCACCGAAGAAACAATTGCCGCTGTAGAGCAAAATGTAGAAGAGGACCCGAATGAATCGATTCGCCACCGTGCACAGCAATTGGAGCTTTGTCCATCAACTTTATGGAAGATTTTGCGCAAAGATCTTGGCTTCCGACCTTACAAGATCCAGCTTGTGCAAGAATTAAAGCCGCGAGACCATGCAATGCGTCGTGATTTTGGTGTATGGGCCGAAAATGAGATTGATCTCAATGCTGATTTTCATCGCAAAATTTTGTTCAGTGATGAGGCTCATTTTTGGTTGAATGGCTACGTCAACAAGCAAAATTGCCGCATTTGGAGTGAAGAGAATCCACATGAGACCCTTGAGACGCCATTACATCCACAAAAACTGACTGTTTGGTGTGCTCTATGGGCTGGTGGAGTCATTGGGCCATACTTCTTCCGAAATAATGCTGGAGAGTCAGTTACCGTTAATGGAGACCGGTATAGAGCCATGATAACCGACTATTTTGTTCCCGAATTGGATGGCATGAATGTGGATGAGTTGTGGTTCCAACAAGACGGCGCTACATGCCACACAGCGCGCGTTACAATCGATTTATTGAAGGAAACATTCGATGAGCGCATAATTTCGCGGAATGGACCTGTCAATTGGCCACCAAGATCGTGTGATTTGACACCATTGGATTATTTTCTTTGGGGATATGTGAAGTCGCTCGTCTACGCCAACAAACCAGAAACGTTAGGGGACTTGGAAGCCAACATTCGTGGCGTTATTGCCGACATACGGCCCCATATGCTCGAAAAAGTGGTTGAAAATTGGACCTCTAGAATTGGCTTTATTCGAGCCAGCCGCGGTGGCCACATGCCCGAAATCATATTTAAACATTAATGGCATAAAATTATCCTTCCAATAAAGCCAAATTGATGGACATTAAAACGATTTTCTTGTGTTTTATTTCAATTCGAAGTTGTATACCTCTAAAAAAAACACCCTTTAGAAGGAACTCAAAAGGGTTGGGAAAACGAACAGAGGGAGATGTTGTAAATAGAAGCTGGCAAATCATTTTCATAAATTGAGTAAAGAGCAGTCGTAGTCGAATATTTGATAGAATACTACAATAACTTGAATACAAAAATTAAAATAAAAAAAAAAGTCTGTAGCATCATGAAATTTTTTAAATATATTTTTGTTATTTGATTAATTTAAATTTGAAAAGTCAAAATTTGACAAGCCTACCACGGAAGCTTTTGTGTGGGAAATTCAAAAGCTTTATCTGAAAGACTTTTGTGCTAGAATACCTAAAGTCTTAGAAAACGTCTTAGAAAATATTTTCGTAAGACTTTTAGCTGTCTTTGCCAGAATAGCCCTGTAAAAATACTTCATTGTTATCATAGATCAGAATATTTAATATTTTAAAAAATCGTTTTTCATAAGTTTTAATAATATTTATATAGCTTTGAACTTAATAGCGAGTCCCTTTATATGTAATCAACTTAGCGGAAATAATTATGTGTACATTTATTTTTACTATATCATTTAACAATGCAAAGTAAGGTTGGGTCTTATAATTTTCAATATAATGGTCTACAACTATTAAATAATTTTCTTTTTGAAAGCCATAATTTCTTAGTAATAAATTTGAAAAAGACAAGCAAGCTTTTGTTGAAAGTGACGGGCATATGTTTCTGCTATTTTTATTAACATGTGTATACTGTTTGCTGTTTTGATGGTAAGATTCATACCTAAATGTCCAATTGTATTTTGCTGGTCCTGATATTCTAATTGCTGAAGGGTAATATAGTAGAAAATGATATTTTGGTTTTAAATGAGTTTCGTATAGTTTTTTGTACTGGTCGTGATGAAATTTAATTGTATTTGTCAAGTCTGAAAGTAGTTGTTTGTCAAATTCGGATAAAAGCACATAATCTATAATTTTAATAAGGTTAGTGAAGAAAGTCCAAATTTCATCATTTAGTGGAACTAAGTCCATAATCATAATTGGCAAAAAATGAACAAAAGTCATCATTTCTCTTGCACTCATCTTAAATTTTGATTTTTTTAAATTGTCAAAAGTGATAGGCTCAGAATAATTTCCTATCTCATTTTCTCCATAGCTAAACATTTGCTTTCTAAAATTTAAAATATCAAGGCTAAAATAATTCTTATTTAAGAAAGTTAGCAATATTTCACTCAAATCATAATGATAAATTCCCTCGAATAAATCGTGCATTACATCAAAGCAGAAGTTATCGACTACATGAAATTATCAGTTTATTAAAAATACTTTTTTCTCTTATTCCAATTTTTTGTACATCATTTATTAGTAAGTCACTTGAGGGGTAAAATACACGAAAACGCCACCTGAAAAAAATGATGGCACCAATTTGGCTGAAATTTCACATTATTGTAGTATCAATATCCAGTAATAAAACTGCGTACTGGATTTCGCCCTAGTGTTATTTGTTGTTGAAATTAGGGGGTATGAAGTTCACGATTTTTGTACTTTTACAGAAAAGGTGTTTTGTTTCAAAAATTCATATCAATTAATTTAATTTAATTTAATTTAATTTAATTTAATTTAATTTAATTCAATTTAATTTAATTTAATTTAATTTAATTTAATTTAATTTAATTTAATTTAATTTAATTTAATTTAATTTAATTTAATTTAATTTAATTTAATTTAATTTAATTCAATTCAATTTAATTTAATTTAATTTAATTTAATTTAATTTAATTTAATTTATTTTAATTTAATTTAATTTAATTTAATTTAATTTAATTTAATTTAATTTAATTTAATTTAATTTAATTCAATTTAATTTAATTTAATTTAATTTAATTTAATTTAATTTAATTTAATTTAATTTAATTTAATTTAATTTAATTTAATTTAATTTAATTTAATTTAATTTAATTCAATTCAATTTAATTTAATTTAATTTAATTTAATTTAATTTAATTTAATTTAATTTAATTTAATTTAATTTAATTTAATTTAATTTAATTTAATTTAATTTAATTTAATTTAATTCAATTCAATTTAATTTAATTTAATTTAATTTAATTTAATTTAATTTAATTTATTTTAATTTAATTTAATTTAATTTAATTTAATTTAATTTAATTTAATTTAATTTAATTTAATTTAATTTAATTTAATTTAATTTAATTTAATTTAATTTAATTTAATTTAATTTAATTTAATTTAATTTAATTTAATTTAATTTAATTTAATTTAATTTAATTTAATTTAATTTAATTTAATTTAATTTAATTTAATTTAATTTAATTTAATTTAATTTAATTTAATTTAATTTAATTTAATTTAATTTAATTTAATTTAATTTAATTTAATTTAATTTAATTTAATTTAATTTAATTTAATTTAATTTAATTTAATTTAATTTAATTTAATTTAATTTAATTTAATTTAATTTAATTTAATTTAATTTAATTTAATTTAATTTAATTTAATTTAATTTAATTTAATTTAATTTAATTTAATTTAATTTAATTTAATTTAATTTAATTTAATTTAATTTAATTTAATTTAATTTAATTTAATTTAATTTAATTTAATTTAATTTAATTTAATTTAATTTAATTTAATTTAATTTAATTTAATTTAATTTAATTTAATTTAATTTAATTTAATTTAATTTAATTTAATTTAATTTAATTTAATTTAATTTAATTTAATTTAATTTAATTTAATTTAATTTAATTTAATTTAATTTAATTTAATTTAATTTAATTTAATTTAATTTAATTTAATTTAATTTAATTTAATTTAATTTAATTTAATTTAATTTAATTTAATTTAATTTAATTTAATTTAATTTAATTTAATTTAATTTAATTTAATTTAATTTAATTTAATTTAATTTAATTTAATTTAATTTAATTTAATTTAATTTAATTTAATTTAATTTAATTTAATTTAATTTAATTTAATTTAATTTAATTTAATTTAATTTAATTTAATTTAATTTAATTTAATTTAATTTAATTTAATTTAATTTAATTTAATTTAATTTAATTTAATTTAATTTAATTTAATTTAATTTAATTTAATTTAATTTAATTTAATTTAATTTAATTTAATTTAATTTAATTTAATTTAATTTAATTTAATTTAATTTAATTTAATTTAATTTAATTTAATTTAATTTAATTTAATTTAATTTAATTTAATTTAATTTAATTTAATTTAATTTAATTTAATTTAATTTAATTTAATTTAATTTAATTTAATTTAATTTAATTTAATTTAATTTAATTTAATTTAATTTAATTTAATTTAATTTAATTTAATTTAATTTAATTTAATTTAATTTAATTTAATTTAATTTAATTTAATTTAATTTAATTTAATTTAATTTAATTTAATTTAATTTAATTTAATTTAATTTAATTTAATTTAATTTAATTTAATTTAATTTAATTTAATTTAATTTAATTTAATTTAATTTAATTTAATTTAATTTAATTTAATTTAATTTAATTTAATTTAATTTAATTTAATTTAATTTAATTTAATTTAATTTAATTTAATTTAATTTAATTTAATTTAATTTAATTTAATTTAATTTAATTTAATTTAATTTAATTTAATTTAATTTAATTTAATTTAATTTAATTTAATTTAATTTAATTTAATTTAATTTAATTTAATTTAATTTAATTTAATTTAATTTAATTTAATTTAATTTAATTTAATTTAATTTAATTTAATTTAATTTAATTTAATTTAATTTAATTTAATTTAATTTAATTTAATTTAATTTAATTTAATTTAATTTAATTTAATTTAATTTAATTTAATTTAATTTAATTTAATTTAATTTAATTTAATTTAATTTAATTTAATTTAATTTAATTTAATTTAATTTAATTTAATTTAATTTAATTTAATTTAATTTAATTTAATTTAATTTAATTTAATTTAATTTAATTTAATTTAATTTAATTTAATTTAATTTAATTTAATTTAATTTAATTTAATTTAATTTAATTTAATTTAATTTAATTTAATTTAATTTAATTTAATTTAATTTAATTTAATTTAATTTAATTTAATTTAATTTAATTTAATTTAATTTAATTTAATTTAATTTAATTTAATTTAATTTAATTTAATTTAATTTAATTTAATTTAATTTAATTTAATTTAATTTAATTTAATTTAATTTAATTTAATTTAATTTAATTTAATTTAATTTAATTTAATTTAATTTAATTTAATTTAATTTAATTTAATTTAATTTAATTTAATTTAATTTAATTTAATTTAATTTAATTTAATTTAATTTAATTTAATTTAATTTAATTTAATTTAATTTAATTTAATTTAATTTAATTTAATTTAATTTAATTTAATTTAATTTAATTTAATTTAATTTAATTTAATTTAATTTAATTTAATTTAATTTAATTTAATTTAATTTAATTTAATTTAATTTAATTTAATTTAATTTAATTTAATTTAATTTAATTTAATTTAATTTAATTTAATTTAATTTAATTTAATTTAATTTAATTTAATTTAATTTAATTTAATTTAATTTAATTTAATTTAATTTAATTTAATTTAATTTAATTTAATTTAATTTAATTTAATTTAATTTAATTTAATTTAATTTAATTTAATTTAATTTAATTTAATTTAATTTAATTTAATTTAATTTAATTTAATTTAATTTAATTTAATTTAATTTAATTTAATTTAATTTAATTTAATTTAATTTAATTTAATTTAATTTAATTTAATTTAATTTAATTTAATTTAATTTAATTTAATTTAATTTAATTTAATTTAATTTAATTTAATTTAATTTAATTTAATTTAATTTAATTTAATTTAATTTAATTTAATTTAATTTAATTTAATTTAATTTAATTTAATTTAATTTAATTTAATTTAATTTAATTTAATTTAATTTAATTTAATTTAATTTAATTTAATTTAATTTAATTTAATTTAATTTAATTTAATTTAATTTAATTTAATTTAATTTAATTTAATTTAATTTAATTTAATTTAATTTAATTTAATTTAATTTAATTTAATTTAATTTAATTTAATTTAATTTAATTTAATTTAATTTAATTTAATTTAATTTAATTTAATTTAATTTAATTTAATTTAATTTAATTTAATTTAATTTAATTTAATTTAATTTAATTTAATTTAATTTAATTTAATTTAATTTAATTTAATTTAATTTAATTTAATTTAATTTAATTTAATTTAATTTAATTTAATTTAATTTAATTTAATTTAATTTAATTTAATTTAATTTAATTTAATTTAATTTAATTTAATTTAATTTAATTTAATTTAATTTAATTTAATTTAATTTAATTTAATTTAATTTAATTTAATTTAATTTAATTTAATTTAATTTAATTTAATTTAATTTAATTTAATTTAATTTAATTTAATTTAATTTAATTTAATTTAATTTAATTTAATTTAATTTAATTTAATTTAATTTAATTTAATTTAATTTAATTTAATTTAATTTAATTTAATTTAATTTAATTTAATTTAATTTAATTTAATTTAATTTAATTTAATTTAATTTAATTTAATTTAATTTAATTTAATTTAATTTAATTTAATTTAATTTAATTTAATTTAATTTAATTTAATTTAATTTAATTTAATTTAATTTAATTTAATTTAATTTAATTTAATTTAATTTAATTTAATTTAATTTAATTTAATTTAATTTAATTTAATTTAATTTAATTTAATTTAATTTAATTTAATTTAATTTAATTTAATTTAATTTAATTTAATTTAATTTAATTTAATTTAATTTAATTTAATTTAATTTAATTTAATTTAATTTAATTTAATTTAATTTAATTTAATTTAATTTAATTTAATTTAATTTAATTTAATTTAATTTAATTTAATTTAATTTAATTTAATTTAATTTAATTTAATTTAATTTAATTTAATTTAATTTAATTTAATTTAATTTAATTTAATTTAATTTAATTTAATTTAATTTAATTTAATTTAATTTAATTTAATTTAATTTAATTTAATTTAATTTAATTTAATTTAATTTAATTTAATTTAATTTAATTTAATTTAATTTAATTTAATTTAATTTAATTTAATTTAATTTAATTTAATTTAATTTAATTTAATTTAATTTAATTTAATTTAATTTAATTTAATTTAATTTAATTTAATTTAATTTAATTTAATTTAATTTAATTTAATTTAATTTAATTTAATTTAATTTAATTTAATTTAATTTAATTTAATTTAATTTAATTTAATTTAATTTAATTTAATTTAATTTAATTTAATTTAATTTAATTTAATTTAATTTAATTTAATTTAATTTAATTTAATTTAATTTAATTTAATTTAATTTAATTTAATTTAATTTAATTTAATTTAATTTAATTTAATTTAATTTAATTTAATTTAATTTAATTTAATTTAATTTAATTTAATTTAATTTAATTTAATTTAATTTAATTTAATTTAATTTAATTTAATTTAATTTAATTTAATTTAATTTAATTTAATTTAATTTAATTTAATTTAATTTAATTTAATTTAATTTAATTTAATTTAATTTAATTTAATTTAATTTAATTTAATTTAATTTAATTTAATTTAATTTAATTTAATTTAATTTAATTTAATTTAATTTAATTTAATTTAATTTAATTTAATTTAATTTAATTTAATTTAATTTAATTTAATTTAATTTAATTTAATTTAATTTAATTTAATTTAATTTAATTTAATTTAATTTAATTTAATTTAATTTAATTTAATTTAATTTAATTTAATTTAATTTAATTTAATTTAATTTAATTTAATTTAATTTAATTTAATTTAATTTAATTTAATTTAATTTAATTTAATTTAATTTAATTTAATTTAATTTAATTTAATTTAATTTAATTTAATTTAATTTAATTTAATTTAATTTAATTTAATTTAATTTAATTTAATTTAATTTAATTTAATTTAATTTAATTTAATTTAATTTAATTTAATTTAATTTAATTTAATTTAATTTAATTTAATTTAATTTAATTTAATTTAATTTAATTTAATTTAATTTAATTTAATTTAATTTAATTTAATTTAATTTAATTTAATTTAATTTAATTTAATTTAATTTAATTTAATTTAATTTAATTTAATTTAATTTAATTTAATTTAATTTAATTTAATTTAATTTAATTTAATTTAATTTAGTTTAATTTAATTTAATTTAATTTAATTTAATTTAATTTAATTTAATTTAATTTAATTTAATTTAATTTAATTTAATTTAATTTAATTTAATTTAATATAATTTAATTTAATATAATTTGTTCTTTATTTCACATTAAAATCCTTATATAAGTAGTTTAGAATTTAAACAAGTTTATAATCGAGAAACTAGATTTTAATACAAAATAGTGAGATACACTCAATTGTCTAAGAGACAAGCGGCGAATGTACCTGACAAAAGAAAAATATCTTAATACTATTGATGGGGTAAACATGTTTAAAGCCAAAAATAAAAATTAAAAGAATTCATTAAAGGAATACAATACAATTTTAGAAAATTTAAATCAAAAGGAAAATTTAAAACAAATGGAAAAATTTTTAACGCAATCGTAGCAAGTACATTAAACCAATATTCAGTATTAGACTAATGGATTGAAAATTTGTTCCAAACAAGAATATTCAAGAGAGAAGAGCCATTCCATGACGGACCTCAGAAATACCTTTTTCACTCTCTCGCATCTGGTACTCAGAGGTAGCGTATTAAACAACCGTGGAGCAGT
Source organism: Meiosimyza platycephala (assembly GCA_963662105.1). NCBI lineage: Eukaryota > Metazoa > Arthropoda > Insecta > Diptera > Lauxaniidae > Meiosimyza > Meiosimyza platycephala. Next base: position 51,536,794 of record OY759211.1, on the reverse strand, counting down.
AACATGATAAAAACGTGAAAAATGTGATTTCCAAATGGATGGAACTGTTACAACATTTCCTGAGTTCACCCTTAAATTGTAATTTTCTGAATGCCTTACTGCATAAAAACCACAATTTTCAAAGAATATCTTTAAAACTTTGTAGCAGTAAAGGTCCCTTAAAGGAAGAACATCCAGGGATTTGAATAAATCGAGACTGGGGGTCAAACGATTGACTTTGCAAACAATTCTAATGTAAGACTTATTTGAATAATTCAAAAATCCTTTATATACATAATGAAAACTTGATAAAACTGTTACTGAAGTTACACTCAAAAAAAAAACTATGATTTTTCCGTATTAAAATGAAATTTTTTACCTATAAAAGTCGTCCATAGGGAAACTCGTATTAACTTGATACTGATTCAGTATTAAAACTAAACTTTAAGAAAAATATTTGAAGCGTCATCAGATGACTACAGTTTCATTTTAACAGATCTTTATATTTTGTTTTAGTTACATTTTATATACATACAATTAATAATTGAAATTGATTACTGACACTTAACATAACATAAGATCACAGCCTTGCAACATCGTCACCGTTCCTTGTTTCTAACCATTTATGTACATTTGATGTCGTATGTATATGTACAATGTAAATAACAAAAAAGTTATATCGAATCATATTATTGATAGCATTGAAAAATATGAAATTGAGCAAACAATACTGAAAAATTGTTAGAAAAATACTTCTTTCGTTTCGGATTGCCATCGATTCCAAAAAAATTCATTATAATTTTAATCTTTTTCAGGATATATCTGATAAGAAATTGTGGTTGTTTTTTGTTCAGGTATTTTATGAGTTCAGAATCCGTATAAAACAATTTGATACAAGGTTCAGTATTAATTTTACCCTGAATTTTTTTTGAGTGTAGAATTTGTTTTCATTGCTTTGCAACATTTGTAAAAAAATTATAGTAAAATAGTTAAATAAATAAACGTAATAATGAAATTAAATATTGAAGTTAAACTCAAAATAAATAATAGGTCTGCTCCGTAACTTTTGTGGCAGAAACTCGTCCGTATTTTGTGAGAAGCAAAAAAACTTTGAGAGCGGAAAATTGTAATAAGTACGGGAATATTTTTAAGTAAAAAGTTGCAACTTTTAAAGAAAACGTAAAAAACACATTTATAATTTTTCTATTGTCAACTTCAGTTTTTAAATTCATCTTTATTTTATTTTTGATATCAACATTTGCTTTGTTATTTATTTTGTTGATTGACAAATTTCACATTTACTTTCAAAGCATGAGATTGAAAATTTTTACTACACGAAATTTGTGTAGCAGATGGTAGCAACATTTGGTAGGGACTGAAATTTTTATTTTCTCTCTCTTCTGCAATTTTTTTTGGTACAGGAACAGAAAGCAGTATGAAGTAGCACAAACTATCAAAAATATCAATATCAATACGACATCAAATGTACACACCCAAAAAAATATCCGCTGTCAATTTTACAAAATGTGGATGTCCATTTTACAATTACATGTCGATTTACGAATTTTAAACCAAATGCAATCACATACACAATTAATTGTAAGTTTTACTATAAATGCAATCATTTCTGCAATAAAAGATCTCGATTAATATTTGTAAAACTTACAGCGTGTTGCCATTTTGTGCTGTAAAATTCTAAAATAAAATTTTGTGAAATCTATTAAGAAAATTGTGAAATTCGCAACAAATTCCTAAGGTAAATACAGTAAGTATTTGACAAATCTACATCTAATATTAAAACCTACAGCGGTGTTGTAGATTTCGAACACGAACGAATAAACGAATACAAACTCGAAATCGAATGAATTATTGCTTGACGTGGACGATTATGACGTCGTGAAAAAATTTACTTTGTGCAAAAGTGTGGTGCCATTTTTAACAGGTAAGTTTCACATTTTTTTTTCTTCGGAAATGCGTTTTATAGTTCCTCTTTTGAAAGGCCACGGACTTACAAAAAGAAGTTTGCTCCTACTTAGACCTGATATCATATCAAAAATATTTCCCAGCAACGAACTTGGTTTGCAATTGGAGTTCGAAGACGAGCTGAGAAAGTGGAAAAAAAGTCAGGTAAGCACAATTTTAGGTTAGTTTTGTAAGCCACTCAAGTTAAAAATAAAACTATTGACCTAAGTTGACACAATGCAGCACTGTGAGCACTGAATTGAGCCCGCACAGTGGGTTGAGGAGGTCTCAAATAATTTTAGTTCTATCGGAACTCTACCTACAAACGAAATTGTATGCTTTATATCAATACCAATATTTTACAAAATTGATAAAGCATATTTTATCATTGTCCCTAGCGGGAAAAAATATTTTGGAAGAGTACAACAATTGTAAACTGCTCAGTCACCGACAACAACGACAAATAGTAAGGTTCATCATAGAGTACTATAAACTTAAAATCGAAAGCTACATACGCAAGAATTGGAGGCAATTTCCAAAGATATAGCATCAACACTTCATAGGGAAGACAAGGTTGGTGCATATATTCATATTTTGGTTTATTTTTTCACAGTTTTTAAATTAATATTAAATAATTTAGGCCACATATTTCGTCCCAGCACATTGGAAGTACTCTCATCCGAGTGGCATGTTGTATAATGCATATCACAATTTTAAGAGAGGAAAAACCACACGTGCAGCAAAATTAGAAGTTCCATTGATTGAGCAACGGACGAAAGCTTCTGTAAAAAATCTTCATATTAGCAAAGATGAATATGAGGAAATAAAACTCTTTTTGAAATATAATGAGCATCCATGGGCAAGTGTAGAAGAAAAATGACATACAATAGACTCCAAGACATAAAAGAAAATAAAAACAAAAGCAGTTTACAAATACTCAACGAATGGCCATTATACAAACACGCCGACTCAATTTCCTTGGTGTTTTATATATTATTCTAATTTGTAATTAAACATTATTTAATCGAACTTACAGTCAACTCAGCAAAGATCAATATTATAAATTTTTACTTATTGATCAAAGCTATTTTTTATTCAACAAACTGAACAACAACAAGCTGAATTGACTGTAAGTTCGATTAAATAATGTCTAATTATAATAAATAATCAGTCGCCAAAATCAACTTTCTTATTCTAATTTGTATTAATTTTATTGAATTATATTTTTACATTCAGAATAATATCGACTTTAAGTCACTACATCCGCAGTTAGCAAACAAGTTGTTTTTGACTCATTCAAAAGTGAACACTTTACTTCTTAAATATTACAAGGAGGATGGTGTTTTAAAAAACAAGGAGTATAAAACTCAACTTATTTCCCTTTGTCAGTCAAAGAAAGGTATATGCAAAATTTTTTGTGTATGATTTTACTACACTTATGTGTCAATTTATAGTATTAATGGTAAACATTTGTTTGCATTAACAGGTGAAATATCTCTTCCTTTGTTTTATTTTTTAAACGCTGCACTACCACCAACAAACGTTATTAAAGCTATCGGAAAAATAACTTGGCGAGTGGGCATAAAGGATGCTGAAAATGCTTTTTTACTAGTCTGTACCGAACAAAATGATATCGTAAGGCGAGTTGAGGCTCAAAAAAGTAAGTGCTTACAGTACAAAATAACATATCAGCCATCAATCATTGCTGTGGGAGAAAACTTATTAACTGCAAGGAGCTTTTTATATATTTTGACGGTACACTTTAAAAATTTGATAATTCCATTTCATGCTTAGATACATGTTTTAAGTAGTGCTTCAGCGAGAACCGATAAATATCCTTCTCGTTATCGTTATCGGGACCGAGAACGAGAACGATAACGAGACGATATTAAAAAAAATTGTTCTCGTAGGACCGAGGCCAAGAACGAAAAAAGTCTGACCGATATCTCGTTCTCGGCGATAATGTAGTGTTTATCGTCCGATAACCATTTAGAACGTTGAACGCGCATATACCATACACGTTTGCGTAATTTGCACTATATTTTTAATAGGCACATGTATGTGCATACACCGACGTTAATATTTTTTTTTCTGAAAACGAACAAAAACTTTCGTAACAATATAAAAACAAAATCAAAACCAAATTTGAGGATTCACATCACATTTGACCGTGGTAGCACTTCTTCGACTTCATTTTTAGAGTTACCTAAATGCAAAAAACAAGCATGTTTTATTCTTGTTAAGTTGTGCGATAGAGCCACTTTTACGGCGTTGGATAATGGGTCTTTCCTTCTCCAATAAAAGCAAACCCTTTATTCTTGGTACTTATACCAATTTTAGAAATTCGATCCATGAACCCAATTGTCTGCAGTAAGGACTGCGTAAAGGGTAAGAGGGGTGGAAAAACGGGTAGTGCGCAGGTAAAGCCACTGGTCCAGCTAGTATTAAGTGTATAAATGTAAACGATATTAGCCGAGAAATAACGGCGATAACGAGACGAGAACGATACGATAACGATACAGTTCAAAAAATTATTGAACGAGAACGAAGACGATACGATAATTTTGGAATTATCGTAACGTTCTCGTCTCGGTGAAGCACTAGTTTTAAGATATTTTATGTATTCAATTTGGAATATCCAACACAATGTCAACTTGTTTGGAAATTTATCCAATCATTTATATATGAAATAGATGTTGAGGATTCTAAGAAGTATTCTTCATTAACAAGGTTCATCAACAATTTAAAAAAAATCGGTTTTTAAGTTTATATTAAAAAATTTATCATGTATATTTCTTTTCTATGTAAAAATGAATTCAAAACAATTAGAGATTTATTTTATGATTTTAAATTACATGGTCTTCAATGAAACAGTAGTGTGGAATGTTTCCAAAATCAATGTCCACAGACATTCAAGTCGTTTTCTCCTTTTAAACGACACTTACTACATAAACACAAAAATGATATACATAGAAAAAAAATTAAACAGCACACAAGAAAAATCTTCAAAAAGAACGAAATTTGACGATACATTTAATGATATAGAGAATTTAGAAATGAGCTTAGGAGAAACAAATGTTCAGGCTGAAACATTTAATGAAATTGGAAATTCAGAAGCAAGATTAGAAAAAATAAATAATCAAGCAAATTATTCAAGTCCCAATCAAACTAAATTTGACTTAAAAGAATGTAAGCACCATCTTCAGAAGGAATGTTGCAGTTTCCTAAGTGACTTATATGCGAAGCCTAATCTCTCTAGAAAAAATGTAACTGACATACAAGGCATGACGGAATCTCTGATAAAGTCTGTAGTTACTCATATAAATGAATTTTTGCAATCTGACAAGAAATCACAAATTGAAGGAGGCATCTTAGAAACATTGCAAAATCCTTTTTCTGATTTCTGAATATAAATAAAATTTGGAAAAAAATGTTTTTTTTCAGCATCCAATTGAATTTGCTATAAATAACGAAATCCGACCAAAAATAGTCAACTTTGAGCCCAGTTTGAACCCAAGTAATGTAAGAATTTATTTAATGCCCATCAAATTTCAAATAAAAACATTTTTCGAATTGCCAAATGTTTTTGATTCAACATTTCAAAATAAGGAATATCTAGAAAATAAGGATTTAATTTCTAATTTTATTAATGGAGAGGGATTTTTGAAACGTAAAGAAATGTTTAGAAATAAATTGGTGATTCCTTTTTTTTTTGTACACGGATGATGTTGAGTTAACCAATACTTTAGGAAGACATTCAGGTCAAAATTGTGTATATTGCTTTTATTATTCTTTTCCAACCATTCCAAAACACTTTCAATCTAAATTAAAGTACATATTTTCAGCAGGCTTCGTTAGAACAAAAGATCTTTTAGAATTTGGTAACGATACATGTTTGTACGAACTTGTAAACATTTTTAAAGACTTGGAAGAAAATGGATTAGAAATAAGTACAAATAATACTACAAACAGAGTATATTTTGTTTCGGGATTGAAATTAGGTGACAAAAAGGCTTGAATGCAAAGCTTGGATTTACAAAATCGTTCAATAGCTTCTATTATTGTCGGAATTGTAAAAGGAATAAGTCTGATATGAAAATGGATATTATTGAGCACCCTAATTTTTGCGAACAAAAGATAATTATTCAAGGGGTAAAATACACGAAAACGCCACCTGAAAAAAATTATGGCACCGAGTTGGCTGCAATTTCGCATTATTGTAGTATCAATGTCCAGACATAAAACTGCGTACTGGATTTCGCCCTAGTGTTATTTATTGTTGAAATTAGTGGGTATGAAGTTCACGATTTTTGTACTTTTACAGAAAAGGTGTTTTGTTTCAAAAATTCATATCTAACGTCCAAGTTTATCTACAGAAAAGGTGTTTTGTTTCAAAAATTCATATCTAACGTCCAACTTTATCAATTAACAATTGTTATACCAACACTTATAGGTTTTTATGTGTACTTTTTGAAAAAAAATACTACTATTGCAAAAAAAATTTTCGCAAAAATTTTGCGAATTGAAAAATATTTTTGCATTTTTCTTAAAAAACCTATTTTTTCATTTTCTTTTCTTTATTTTTAAAAAAAAACTGTGATTTATTCAGCGCTCAAAACTACAAAGTTTTTCATGGGGAAAAAATTATTTATATACTTTTTTTTAATTTTAAAAAAACTGAAAAAGCTAAAATTTTGAAAATTGAAATATATATGTGATTTTTTTGGAAAACCCATTTCTTAATATTTTTTTAGTGAACTTCAGATTAAAGCTCGATCCCCAAGCTTCAAAATGATATGCCACAGATATTGGGGTAAGTAGTTAATTAAAGTTTTTGAACCGTTAAACGCGCGCTGTCCTGAGTGTTGAGATTGCTTTTCGAGACTAGTCTACAAATTTTTGCAAAGTAATATTGCGGCAAATAAAACCACCGTTCCTATAGCAAAATTTCCCGCTAAATCCGAAAATAATAGTGGTTTTGCTGAATCAGGTCTTATTTACGAGGTAAACGGCAAAAACCAAAAACATGTACTGTTCCGGGAGGTAACGCGATATAGGCTCCATCGAAAAAGTTATTTTACATGATACTCTTTCCAAATTTTTTTGTTTCCCAAAAGTAGAGATCACGACAAAAATTTTAAAGTAATATAAGTCACAATAGCACCACTAGTTTGGTCGCTACGGCCAGGGCCGTATCTAGGGGGGGATTGGGGGGATAGAACCCCCCCCCCCGAAATTTTTTGACGGACACTATATAGCAACGATTTTGCAAAGAATAGACACTATGTAAAATTGACTTTGAGAGGAACATACAATACAAAAACGGTTTTCTCAAACGAACAGACACTATATAAAATCGATTTTGTGAAAAAAAGTCTGAAAAGAAGGTCATCAGATTTTTTAAATGATTTTTGATCAGAAATAGTTGATAATCATCGATCTGTATTAACTTATCTTTATGTTTTAGTACCGTCAGTATGTGGGATATACAGATTTAACTTGAAAAATTAAAATGTTTGTTGTTATAAGCAGGGCAACCTAAAAGCCTACGAAATATTTATGTAAATATGGACGAAAAGTAGACAAATTATTGATGATATTTACGAAAAAAAAAAAAAAAATATATTTTCTTTAATTTATTTTATTAACGCTCAAGAAAGTCATGGAAACGGTAACGATGAATGAGTATAAGTTTTCTCAAATTTTCAAACAAAAATGATCAACGGTAATCTTCCAAGGGTCTTATATGCGCAGCAAACGTACCTACGTGCGTGTTTAAGGTACATATCTGAATACTTCAATCCCACGCCGGAATCGTTGAATTCACCCGTTTTTGGAATATCTACAATTACTTTGAATTTGACAAGCCCAGTATTTTGATCGACAATATAATTGAATTTCCTGAGGAATTGTGGTTTTCTCGAAACTGCCTCAAGTCTAGGGCGGATTAATTCAAATGTTTCCAAAACATCAGTGAGAGATTCGCCCTTTGTCTTTGTTTTGCTTTGTGATTGTTAGAGAAATAATCGCGAAAAACTATTTTTAGATCGCGAATTCATTTTTTAAATTCGGTAAATTAATTGTCTTTCGGGCTTTGTAAATACACTTTGCTTAATTTTCATCGAGAGTACACAGAAAATATATTTTTAAAATGACTTGCGAAATAAACAGCTGCATGGACCCAGGCACCTGAGCGAGCACGGTGGTCTTTAAAAAATTTTAGTTTTTCGAAATACCACCCGCGATTTTTTTCAGGGATAATGTTGGGGGACCCTTCCAGTGTCAAAATCTGCGAACCGCGAAATCGAACGTCCAGCCGTTTTTTTTTTCGACCTTTTTATTTTTTTAACGATTTTTTGAGTATTTCTCGGTGTTTATATACATTAAGAGCAGTTAAAAAAAAACTTTTTGATTTTTTTACGATGTGTCAGTGGATTACTATAGCCCTATATGTCTTGACAAAACAACCCATAAGGACTTTCATCAATTTTGAAAACTGGATTGCAGCCACCTGTTTTAAGTTGCCTACCCATTTTCGAAAATATTGATTTAAAAAATGATGCAAGCTAAAGAGGTTATCAAATTTTGCAACAAAGTGGGTATGCTTTACGAATTATTATCAATCGAGGAATTCGAATCCGTGATTAGTTTTTCTTCTTCTTTTTTCCTCATAAAAAAATTAAAAATTGCGCGGACAAAAATTAAAAAATGCATATTTTCTATTTTCAAGTTGCAAAATCTTGATATAATACTTTACCGCCGATCTAGTGGTACATAATTTTTAATGTATCTTTATTTGCTTAAGAGAAACCCGTAAACCGCATATCAATATCTTCTTTCAAAACCAAGATATCTGCATTTTTCTAAACTAATAGACCTGAAATTTTTCGATTCGCGTTGACATATATACATATTAAGCTGATTCAAATTTTTTTTTTGTTCTAAACAGCTATTATCGATCTAGGAACTTGAATCCGTAATTAGATTTTCTTCTTCTTCTTTTTTTGTTATAAAAAAATTTAAAATTGACCGAAAAAAAAAACAAAAAATACCGATTTTATTCTTTCAAGTTGCAAAATCGGTCCATATTATATTACCACCGATCCCGTTGTACATTATTTTTAATATATCTTTATTTGCTTAAAAGAATACCGTAAACCGCATATCATTATCTTATTTCAAAACCAAGAAATTTTTGAAAATCCTAGAAAAATGTATAGAATAGTTGAATTGTGGCAGGTCTGTTAATTAAGAAAAATGTAGATATCTTGGTTTTGAAAGAAGATATTGATATGCGGTTTACGGGTTTCTCTTAAACAAATAAAGATACCTTAAAAATAATGTACCACTAGATCGGCGGTAAAGTATTATATCAAGATTTTGCAACTTGAAAATAGAAAATCGGCATTTTTTAATTTTTGTCCGCGCAATTTTCATTTAATAATAATAATAATAGAGTTTAGCTACTACAGCTATTATTATTATTAGCAATTTAGCATGAAGCTTTAAAACCAAGTAAAAGCTTATATATTAATGGAAATGAAAAAATTATACATGCAATTAATTTTTTATTTTTTTATAGTTTCTTCTTAGCTTTATCACACTTTCTCAACATACCCACCCAGATCATATGTATATAAACATACAATTGCATGAATGTAATTGTATGAATTTAATAACATGGTCCAAGGCATAAATGTTAGAAAAAATTTACTCATCATGCGGTGGGGCTCGGACAACACAAACATAAAGACCAACAACCATTAATTTACAAAATTAACTATAGTTATTTTTCAATCTAAGCTACAGTTGACCTTTTGACAAGCTAATATCATATACATCGAAATTATTAATAAGAGTAGTCATGCGATTAAAAGGAGCTGTTGCCATATAATTAGTTCTACTGAAAGGTTGGTAAAATATTTGATAATAGTTACGATTACTCCTGCGATTAGTATTTAAATGAATATAATTAAGAAGCTCTGGTGCAGCAAGAGACCCAGTCACAAGTTGATGCAGATAAAGTATATCCGCAATATTTCTACGCGAGCTCAAAGACTGCATATGTAGTAACTTCAAACGATCCTCATAAGGAGGAAGGTTTAAAGAGTCAATCCAATTTAAGCCATTGAGAGCAAAACGAATAAAATTTTTTTGAATTCTCTCAATTCTATTAATATGAATATTATAAAATGGTGACCACACTTGGCTGGCGTACTCTAAGTGAGGACGCACTATTGTATTATATAAAGTCACCGTTACTAAAGGGCTATTAAATTCTTTTGCCCACCTCTTAATGAAGCCAAGCAGAGATGAGGATTTTTTACAAATTTGATTAATATGTTCATTAAAAGTTAATTTAACATCAAAATGTATACCTAGGTCTTTGACTAAATCAACACGACCAATTTTCTTATCTTTTAATTCGTAATCAAACTCCACAATATTTTTTCTCCTGGTGAAAATCATAGTTTGGCATTTATCAGGATTAAGATGTAAGTTATTTTTAGAACACCAAACCTCAAAGGATTTCAAGTCAGACTGAAGTGGAATAGTATCCCCAACCCCCTTCACGTTCCTGTAAATTTTCATGTCATCTGCATATATTACCAGATGCGAGTTTTTAATGACATGTGTAACGTCATTAATTGCTAAAATGAACAGGAGCGGCCCCAGGTGGCTTCCTTGTGGAACACCTGATGCCGCGCTGAATGGGGAGGAAAACACCCTCCGAAATCTTATCTGATATGAGCGATCAGATAAATAAGATTCAATCCAGCTGACAAAACTTAAAGGAAATCCAAGCTTTTTTAACTTAAATAAAATCAAATTATGTGGTAATTTGTCAAATGCTTTACTGAAGTCAGTGTAGATGCAGTCAACTTGCCCACTAGAGTCAAAAGAGCTTAATGCAAAGGAAGTAAAATCAAGGAGGTTAGAAACTGTAAATCTGCCATTAACAAAACCATGCTGACGAGTTGTTATGACTTCACTACAGCACACCTTAACTTGATCGTACACAATGCGTTCAAAAATTTTCGGTATCGATGATAACTTCGCTACGGGCCTGTAATTTGAAACATAATTTTTACACCCTTTCTTGAAAATGGGGTTATGTATGCATTTTTCCAAAATTTAGGAAAATAGCTATATCTAATTGATTTATTAAATAACAAACTGAGGGGCTGACTCAGCACAGAGCTACAGTTAACTAGTACTGTCGCAGGAATACCATCAGGTCCGGAGCTGAAGTCATCATCAAGAGATGAGATATATTTCTCTATTAGTTCAGGTGAGAAAGATATCTCATTAATCGAAACTAAAGGGTCGTTATCCATATATTCAAAATAGTTGATCTCAGGGCTAAATAATTCCGTAGAAAAGGATTCATTAAACTAATTAGCAAACAACCCAGCTATAATTTGTGGGTCGCTAGTGAGCCCATCAACTGTTCTGAATTCTGACAAGGAAAATTTCCTTACAGCAACAAATTCCGCAAATCGCTCAGGACGCACTAAGTGGTCAAATATTAAAAATGACCACTACAATATTAACACTACACCACTGTAATTAAAAGTCTATTGGAACAAAAATTTTTTTTTTATTTTTCGTGCTTTCTCTATCGATTGGAACAAAAAATTTAAAAATATTACTCCCATAGTACACTAAATATCATTTAACGTTTTTCGTACATATGGGAGGTGCCACGCCCACTTACGCAATCCCGTTGAAATCCATATAATTTCAAAGCTTATAGTAATCGACACCTCTACACCAAATTTAAAGAAAATACCTCCCATAGTGCACTAAATACAACATTCAACGATTTTCGTATATATGGGACGTGCCACGCCCACTAACGAAATCTCGTCGAAATCCATTTAACTTAAAAATTTTTGGTAACCGACATCTCTGTACCAAATTTTAATGAGATTACTCCCATAGTGCACTTAATATAACATTTAACGGTTTTTGTTTGTATGGAAGGTGCCACGCCCACTGAAGCAATCCCGTCGAAATGCATTTAATTTCAAAGCTTATAGTAACCGACAACTCCTCACCAAATTTTAAGATCATTACTCTCATAGTACAATAAATATAACATTTAACCTGTTTTACTTGTATGGGAGGTGCCACGCCCACTGGTACTGTTATACCCATTTTTCGTCTTGAGGTACCTTATAGCAAGTTTATCCACCATATAAAATTTCAGAACGATTGTGTTGTTAATTCTTTTATTATAATGTTTATAAATATTGTGGGCTGTGCCACGCCCTTAAACGAATTTTGTCAGTATAGTGACATAGCATGTTATGATGACTGCTTTTAGTGGTATTATCTGTAAAGTTTTTATGAAAATCCTCAGTGCCGTTTTTGAGTAAAATTGAATCAAAATTTTCAATTATTGAAAAGTGCCACGTCCACTTTTCCGATTCCGCCCACTTTTGGCAAAATTTAAGACACTTATGATCTGCATCTGTGTACCAAATTTCATCACAATATCTTGAATTGTTTTCGAGATATGACGTTATGAAAATAAAAGTTTAGGGCTGTGCCACGCCCCTCCAGGAGCCTTTGATAAGTTAAAACCCAGCCCAATCCTAATTTTGTTCACATATGTACCTAACCCCCAAGTTTCATCAAAATCGCTGCACCCGTTTTGGAAATAAAGTCTGAAAATATATATATATATATATATATATAAATACAATTATTGCTCGTTTAATAATAGTAGATAGATATTCAGAATAAACTAAAGCCGACATATCCTTATATTCATAGAAAAGTTGCTGGTAAGCAACTAAGTCATTTCGGTCCTGGCTACAAACGTATTTGTTCCATGCCCTATTACGGCCATTGCGAATTTTTTTTAAATCCTTTGTGTACCAGGGGTATGAAGAATTATTAACATACCTCTTTGCATAAGGCACCGACAATGCTATGGCCGAAAAAAGTTCACCATAGAAAAATTTAATGCACTCATCAAATGAATTACTCGTATTATTAAAAAAAATAATAAGGTCGTTTAATTTATTCCTTAGATTCTCATTCAACTTTAAAAAGTCAGCTTTTTTAAAATTGAATTCATAAACATTGATGGAAGAACATGCATTAATTAAATTTTCATTGTCAGATTGGTACAAAATACTCAAAGGTGGATGATAGAAATCAACCGTAGAAAGAGCATGGATAGCATTTCTCACAACAACATTACTTCTATTAGCAGCCAAGACTAAGTCAAGTTGTCGTCCATGAGAATTAGTTATACAACTTACTTGTTGTAAATTTGAAAGTATTTCGTCAACAAAAATTTGTTGTTGTCGAGTTTTTGGACACGATGCATAAAAATATGTACCATCATCCGAAGGAGTCCATTTAAGGTCAGGCAGATTGAAATCACCTAACAATAAAATGTCGTCATTAGTGTCTAGTTCATTTATTATGTTATTATGTATTCTACGGACATCGAAAGACATTCGTAGACATCTGCGCTACTATTTAGAGGAACATAAGCGTTAAAAATATAAATATTGGAGTTACAATATGTAACTTTAACGCATAATAGTACAATATTAGATGCGCAGGCAATTTCGATTAATGAACTAGTTAAATGATTTTTAATGGCTATTAAGACGCCTCCACCAACAAAAGAAATGTCTTCCAAGTGTCTGTATCTTCTAAAAATATTGAAACTATTGTCAAAAAGTTCCAAATTGAGAAAAGTGTTATTTAACCAAGTTTCGGTAAAAACGATAATATCCTCAGAAAAATTCTGAGTGGCTAAAAAGATGTCATGCGTCTTAGAACGCAAACCCCTTACATTTTGATAGTAAAGGGATAGCCGCTTCAGTTTTTTGAATTGGAACGGACAGTCTTGTTATTTTTTTTCGACTTAAATTCTGAAATAAAGATATTATCCACCCATGCATTAGAATTTAGAATGGCAGAAACATAAGAAGATGCCACTGTAATTTTAAAAGATGCATGAGTTGGTTTATTACCGATTTTCCTGCAAGAAACGAAGGCATCGGCAGGAATAATTTGGTTTTGTCTAATATAGTTTATAACATTGTCAGTGGTAGTGTTAGCATTAAGACGTGAAATGAAAATCGATTTCAACCTTGGCAATGCTTGCAAGGAGACAGGCGCCACAGAACCACCAATCGTAACAACACCTTGCGGATTAGGAAAAACAGAAATGGATAGAGGAGTATCGATAGTGGAGGAAAGGGGTGGAGGGTTATTTATAGCAGCAGTAGCGGGAAAGTTGGAAGTAGACGTAGAGGTATTTAGAGGGGGATCTAAGGTAGTTACTTCACGATTAACAGCTGTGTCACTCGCCCCCCCCCCCCACACTACCCAAGTTCACATTCGACTTACGATTCTTATTTAATTTTCGTTTAAGTTTTCTTTTCTTCTTCAGGGAAATAGCTTGCTTGGGTAGAGTAGAGATCGAAGGGGTAGAAGAAAAAACCACTGCAGCCTCAGTAATAGTTTTATTTTGAAGCGAATTAACATCGGGTGAGACAGCCTCATTAAGGCTTTTTTCAATTTGTGGAGTTATGTCTAAATAATTATTTAGAATATCTCTGAAATTAATATTCAAATTGTTAAGATTTTCCCCAAATTGTTTAATTTTGTCGAAAAAGACCGACGGGGACAGGGCCCTGCACGATGGACAGTACCAATGCAGGCCCGAACGATTAGAGGATAATAAATCAGTAATAGTGTTAGTTAGGCCTGCACAAGAGGCATGAAAGACCTGTTCACAGGGACCTGAACAGGAAAACATGGCATTCAATATATTTTGACTTTTACATTGATCTCTTAAAGAGCAAGCTAACAAGTTTTCAGACGAAAAATAATCCATCATGAAAAAAAGAAAAGACTAAGTTAAGACCTAAAATTTTTTTAAAAGTGCTTACAACGGGTTAAAATTGTGAAAAATATACCCGTTGAACAGCAACAACAACAACCTATTGAGATTAAGGTAAAGCAATGTAAGCGGACAAAGCAGAAAAGAGAATGAAAAAACAAAACTGATCACTGCTTTACACTACTTGTAGAAAGAAATGTACTCACGTACGTATGTATGTTTACATTAAAGAATAAATTAAATTAAAGTAAGCAAACATGCAAAACTAAATCAAATCAAATTTCTACCGACACCAATTATTATTAAACAGCGACAATTATGTACGCGCAAAATAAATGACATTATTGTTATTGAACAAAATTATTAAACATAAAGAAATATACGTATTAAAAAAAACAACACAAAAACACAACCGACACTGACAAAGAGACGAGATCAACTTTTTATGAGAAAAAAAGAAGAAGAAAAACTAATCACGGATTCGAATTCCTCGATTGATAATAATTCGTAAAGCATACCCACTTTGTTGCAAAATTTGATAATCTCGTTAGCTTGCACCATTTTTTAAATCAATATTTTCGAAAATGGGTAGGCAACTTAAAACAGGTGGCTGCAATCCAGTTTTCAAAATTGATGAAAATCCTTATGGGTTGTTTTGTCAAGACATATAGGGCTATAGTAATCCACTGACACATCGTAAAAAAATCAAAAAGTTTTTTTTTTTAACTGCTCTTAATGTATATAAACACCGAGACATACTCAAAAAATCGTTAAAAAAATAAAAAGGTCGAAAAAAAAAACGGCTGGACGTTCGATTTCGCGGTTCGCGGATTTTGACACTGGAAGGGTCTCCCAACACTATCCCTGAAAAAAATCGCGGGTGGTATTTCGAAAAATTAAAATTTTTTAAAGACCACCGTGCGAGTTGTTATCGGTTGTGGAAGCAATGATCTTTGAGGAAATATCGATTTGAGTAGCTATCTTCGAAAAGGAGCTTACGATTATATTAGAATAAAGAGTTCGATAAAATTTAATCATTGCAATGTCTCGTTTCGTCGTTGTCGAAATATTTGTCTGAGAATTGAAACGAGAAAATGTTGATTTTGAAGATTGAATTTTTCTGAACAAGCTCTAAATTTTTAATTGAAATCAGTTTACATGTGTCAGTTTTCAGTATGGTCTTGTTTTGGAACGTCGCCAATGGAAAGTGGTCTGAGATCAGTACTTAAGTACTTGACAAATTGATAGCGAGTATGCCTCATCATTACAGACAAAACCGCCCTGGTAGAAATCATAAGCATTAAAAATGTCCACTGGCCAAGAAATGGCCATTAAAACTGGCCAGTTTTATGGCATTTATGAAACGGTTTTTCCAACCTTTTTCAAGCATTTTATGGCCAGTAAGACGAAAATAGGAAATGGCCATTTAATGCCCAATAAATGCCGGAAAAATGCTCTAAAACTGGGCATTAAATATGTCACTATTAAAAATGTCCAAAAATGCTCGAAAAATGTTCTAAAAATATTCCAAAAATGCCTAGAAAATGCTCGAAAAATGCTAGAAAAATTTCTTAAAAATTAAAATATTACCGAAGTATGATAATTTAATGAATTTGTATGCTGCTATAAGAATGCTTTTGCGTGAAAATGCTGTCCAAATAGTGCAAGAAGCTGATATATTTTTAAATAATTTCGTAAAAAAAGCTGCAGATATGTTTGGTGAATCATTTGTAACATTCAATATAAATAATTTATGTCATAATTTATGTTTATAAATAAAACAACTGGCCATTAAATGCCTAGTTTTTGGACAATTTTATAACATTTTTCGAGCATTTTTAGAACCTTTTTCGAGCATTTTCTAGGCATTTATTGGCCATTTTTAATAGTGACACATTTAATGACCAGTTTTAGAGCATTTTTCCGGCATTTATTGGGCATTAAATCGCCACTTCCTATTTTCGTTTTAATGGCCATTAAATGCTCGAAAAAGGTTAGAAAAACCGTTTCATAAATGCCATAAAACTTGCCTGTTTTAATGGCCATTTCTTGGCCAGTGGACATTTTTAATGCCCAGTTTTTGGCCAATAAATGCTTATGATTTCTACCAGGGCGGCCACATAAATTATTTAAAATGTTTTAAGTAGCTTAAGTCACAAAAGTGTTCACTATAAAATAAGTATAAAAAGAACTACCCAAGTTACTGAATATATGAAATAATTTAGTTTTGATTTTTTCAGGTAGAATAAAGGATTTTCAAGTTTTCTGTAAACGATTTTTTTAAAAATTTTTGTTGGAAAAAAATACAACCTTAAAACCAGAAACATGTTTTTTTATAAACGAACTAACTGTATATGTACATATCGCTCACTTACTTACTTCAAGACTGGTGTAACTCAAAAAAAGTGATTTTTGATCTACTGAAGCAGAAATATACATTTCATGTTTTATTTTGTGTGAAAAAATCAGTAAGATATCAAATAATCTTACCTTGTGAGAAGAGTTTACGTATGTAGACATACTTTTCATCATTTTCATATAAAAAGTAACTTATTGAAAACTTTGAAAGAGTTTTCTCCCACTTTAGGTTTTTTGAGTTACGTCAGTCTTGAAGTAAGTGAGCAATAGTGCATAGCATACTTAGTGTTTACAAAATTTTAAAGTGAGTTATTTTAAGAAAAAAAAGGCCATCGGTTTGAAAAATTAAAGATATTGCTGCAAAAATTGATTTTCAAAAATCGCAAATCCAAAACCCCCCCGAAATAAAATCCTGGATACGGCCTTGGCTACGGCTAAAAACAGTTCAACAAAAATGCAATTTTTGCATTTTTTGAATAAATTTTCAACTTTGGCACCTTATAAATCGAAAAATACTTACGGAACTCAAAAATTTAGCTATACTATCTTGTAGTACATTTAAATATAAAATCTCTAAGTATAATATGTTTATATTTTGGTTTCATTTTATATAAGTCATGTTAAAAAAACTAAAACAATGTAAGAGTTGCATTTTATTAAAATTTATTTGAGAATGAAATCGAATCGAAAATTTGGAAAGAGTATCATGTAAAATAACATTTTCGAAGGAGCCTATATCGCGTTACCTCCCGGAACAGTACATGTTTTTCGTTTTTGCCGTTTATCTCGAAAATAAGACCTGATTCAGCAAAACCACTATTATTTTCGGATTCAGCGGGAAATTTTGCTATAGGAACGGTGGTTTTATTTGCCGCAATAATACTTTGCAAAAATTTGTAGACTAGTCTAGAAAAGCAATCTCAACACTCAGGACAGCGCGCGTTTAACGGTTCAAAAACTTTAATTAACTACTTACCCTTATCTGTGGCATATCATTTTGAAGCTTGGGGATCGAGCTTAAATCTGAAGTTCACTAAAAAAATATTAAGAAATGGGTTTTCCAAAAAAATCACATATATATTTCAATTTGCAAAATTTTAGCTTTTTCAGTTTTTTTAAAATTAAAAAAAAGTATATAAATAATTTTTTCCCCATGAAAAACTTTGTAGTTTTGAGCGCTGAATAAATCACAGTTTTTTTTTAAAAATAAAGAAAAGAAAATGAAAAAATAGGTTTTTTAAGAAAGAAAAATGCAAAAATATTTTTCAATTCGCAAAATTTTTGCGAAAATTTTTTTTTGCAATAGTAGTATTTTTTTTCAAAAAGTACACATAAAAACCTATAAGTGTTGGTATAACAATTGTAGATAAACTTGGACGTTAGATATGAATTTTTGAAACAAAACACCTTTTCTGTAAAAGTACAAAAATCGTGAACTTCATACCCACTAATTTCAACAATAAATAACACTAGGGCGAAATCCAGTACGCAGTTTTATGACTGGACATTGATACTACAATAATGCGAAATTTCAGCCAACTCGGTGCCATAATTTTTTTCAGGTGGGGTTTTCGTGTATTTTACCCCTTGAATAATTATCTTTTGTTCGCAAAAATTAGGGTGCTCAATAATATCCATTTTCATATCAGACTTATTCCTTTTACAATTCCGACAATAATAGAAGCTATTGAACGATTTTGTAAATCCAAGCTTTGCATTCAAGCCTTTTTGTCACCTAATTTCAATCCCAAAACAAAATATACTCTGTTTGTAGTACTATTTGTACTTATTTCTAATCCATTTTCTTCCAAGTCTTTAAAAATGTTTACAAGTCCGTACAAACATGTATCGTTACCAAATTCTAAAAGATCTTTTGTTCTAACGAAGCCTGCTGAAAATATGTACTTTAATTTAGATTGAAAGTGTTGTGGAATGGTTGGAAAAGAATAATAAAAGCCATATACACAATTTTGACCTGAATGTCTTCCTAAAGTATTGGTTAACTCAACATCATCCGTGTACAAAAAAAAAAGGAATCACCAATTTATTTCTAAACATTTCTTTACGTTTCAAAAATCCCTCTCCATTAATAAAATTAGAAATTAAATCCTTATTTTCTAGATATTCCATATTTTGAAATGTTGAATCAAAAACATTTGGCAATTCGAAAAATGTTTTTATTTGAAATTTGATGGGCATTAAATAAATTCGTACATTACTTGGGTTCAAACTGGGCTCAAAGTTGACTATTTTTGGTCGGATTTCATTATTTATAGCAAATTCAATTGGATGCTGAAAAAAAACATTTTTTTCCAAATTTTATTTATATTCAGAAATCAGAAAAAGGATTTTGCAATGTTTCTAAGATGCCTCCTTCAATTTGTGATTTCTTGTCAGATTGCAAAAATTCATTTATATGAGTAACTGCAGACTTTATCAGAGATTCCGTCATGCCTTGTATGTCAGTTACATTTTTTCTAGAGAGATTAGGCTTCGCATATAAGTCACTTAGGAAACTGCAACATTCCTTCTGAAGATGGTGCTTACATTCTTTTAAGTCAAATTTAGTTTGATTGGGACTTGAATAATTTGCTTGATTATTTATTTTTTCTAATCTTGCTTCTGAATTTCCAATTTCATTAAATGTTTCAGCCTGAACATTTGTTTCTCCTAAGCTCATTTCTAAATTCTCTATATCATTAAATGTATCGTCAAATTTCGTTCTTTTTGAAGATTTTTCTTGTGTGCTGTTTAATTTTTTTTCTATGTATATCATTTTTGTGTTTATGTAGTAAGTGTCGTTTAAAAGGAGAAAACGACTTGAATGTCTGTGGACATTGATTTTGGAAACATTCCACACTACTGTTTCATTGAAGACCATGTAATTTAAAATCATAAAATAAATCTCTAATTGTTTTGAATTCATTTTTACATAGAAAAGAAATATACATGATAAATTTTTTAATATAAACTTAAAAACCGATTTTTTTTAAATTGTTGATGAACCTTGTTAATGAAGAATACTTCTTAGAATCCTCAACATCTATTTCATATATAAATGATTGGATAAATTTCCAAACAAGTTGACATTGTGTTGGATATTCCAAATTGAATACATAAAATATCTTAAAACTAGTGCTTCACCGAGACGAGAACGTTACGATAATTCCAAAATTATCGTATCGTCTTCGTTCTCGTTCAATAATTTTTTGAACTGTATCGTTATCGTATCGTTCTCGTCTCGTTATCGCCGTTATTTCTCGGCTAATATCGTTTACATTTATACACTTAATACTAGCTGGACCAGTGGCTTTACCTGCGCACTACCCGTTTTTCCACCCCTCTTACCCTTTACGCAGTCCTTACTGCAGACAATTGGGTTCATGGATCGAATTTCTAAAATTGGTATAAGTACCAAGAATAAAGGGTTTGCTTTTATTGGAGAAGGAAAGACCCATTATCCAACGCCGTAAAAGTGGCTCTATCGCACAACTTAACAAGAATAAAACATGCTTGTTTTTTGCATTTAGGTAACTCTAAAAATGAAGTCGAAGAAGTGCTACCACGGTCAAATGTGATGTGAATCCTCAAATTTGGTTTTGATTTTGTTTTTATATTGTTACGAAAGTTTTTGTTCGTTTTCAGAAAAAAAAATATTAACGTCGGTGTATGCACATACATGTGCCTATTAAAAATATAGTGCAAATT
This sequence comes from Meiosimyza platycephala, assembly GCA_963662105.1. Lineage (NCBI taxonomy): Eukaryota > Metazoa > Arthropoda > Insecta > Diptera > Lauxaniidae > Meiosimyza > Meiosimyza platycephala. Next base: position 51,515,910 of record OY759211.1, on the reverse strand, counting down.
ACGCAAACGTGTATGGTATATGCGCGTTCAACGTTCTAAATGGTTATCGGACGATAAACACTACATTATCGCCGAGAACGAGATATCGGTCAGACTTTTTTCGTTCTTGGCCTCGGTCCTACGAGAACAATTTTTTTTAATATCGTCTCGTTATCGTTCTCGTTCTCGGTCCCGATAACGATAACGAGAAGGATATTTATCGGTTCTCGCTGAAGCACTACTTAAAACATGTATCGAAGCATGAAATGAAATTATCAAATTTTTAAAGTGTACCGTCACAATATATAAAAAAGCTCCTTGCAGTTAATAAGTTTTCTCCCACAGCAATGATTGATGGCTGATATGTTATTTTGTACTGTAAGCACTTACTTTTTTGTGCCTCAACTCGCCTTACGATATCATTTTGTTCGGTACAGACTAGTAAAAAAGCATTTTCAGCATCCTTTATGCCCACTCGCCAAGTTATTTTTCCGATAGCTTTAATAACGTTTGTTGGTGGTAGTGCAGCGTTTAAAAAATAAAACAAAGGAAGAGATATTTCACCTGTTAATGCAAACAAATGTTTACCATTAATACTATAAATCGACACATAAGTGTAGTAAAATCATACACAAAAAATTTTGCATATACCTTTCTTTGACTGACAAAGGGAAATAAGTTGAGTTTTATACTCCTTGTTTTTTAAAACACCATCCTCCTTGTAATATTTAAGAAGTAAAGTGTTCACTTTTGAATGAGTCAAAAACAACTTGTTTGCTAACTGCGGATGTAGTGACTTAAAGTCGATATTATTCTGAATGTAAAAATATAATTTAATAAAATTAATACAAATTAGAATAAGAAAGTTGATTTTGGCGACTGATTATTTATTATAAATAAACATTATTTAATCGAACTTACAGTCAATTCAGCTTGTTGTTGTTCAGTTTGTTGAATAAAAATAGCTTTGATCAATAAGTAAAAATTTATAATATTGATCTTTGCTGAGTTGACTGTAAGTTCGATTAAATAATGTTTAATTACAAATTAGAATAATATATAAAACACCAAGGAAATTGAGTCGGCGTGTTTGTATAATGGCCATTCGTTGAGTATTTGTAAACTGCTTTTGTTTTTATTTTCTTTTATGTCTTGGAGTCTATTGTATGTCATTTTTCTTCTACACTTGCCCATGGATGCTCATTATATTTCAAAAAGAGTTTTATTTCCTCATATTCATCTTTGCTAATATGAAGATTTTTTACAGAAGCTTTCGTCCGTTGCTCAATCAATGGAACTTCTAATTTTGCTGCACGTGTGGTTTTTCCTCTCTTAAAATTGTGATATGCATTATACAACATGCCACTCGGATGAGAGTACTTCCCATGTGCTGGGACGTAATATGTGGCCTAAATTATTTAATATTAATTTAAAAAATGTGAAAAAAATAAACCAAAATATGAATATATGCACCAACCTTGTCTTCCCTATGAAGTGTTGATGCTATATCTTTGGAAATTGCCTCCAATTCTTGCGTATGTAGCTTTCGATTTTAAGTTTATAGTACTCTATGATGAACCTTACTATTTGTCGTTGTTGTCGGTGACTGAGCAGTTTACAATTGTTGTACTCTTCCAAAATATTTCTTCCCGCTAGGGACAATGATAAAATATGCTTTATCAATTTTGTAAAATATTGGTATTGATATAAAGCATACAATTTCGTTTGTAGGTAGAGTTCCGATAGAACTAAAATTATTTGAGACCTCCTCAACCCACTGTGCGAGCTCAATTCAGTGCTCACAGTGCTGCATTGTGTCAACTTAGGTCAATAGTTTTATTTTTAACTTGAGTGGCTTACAAAACTAACCTAAAATTGTGCTTACCTCACTTTTTTTCCACTTTCTCAGCTCGTCTTCGAACTCCAATTGCAAACCAAGTTCGTTGCTGGGAAATATTTTTGATATGATATCAGGTCTAAGTAGGAGCAAACTTCTTTTTGTAAGTCCGTGGCCTTTCAAAAGAGGAACTATAAAACGCATTTCCGAAGAAAAAAAAAATGTGAAACTTACCTGTTAAAAATGGCACCACACTTTTGCACAAAGTAAATTTTTTCACGACGTCATAATCGTCCACGTCAAGCAATAATTCATTCGATTTCGAGTTTGTATTCGTTTATTCGTTCGTGTTCGAAATCTACAACACCGCTGTAGGTTTTAATATTAGATGTAGATTTGTCAAATACTTACTGTATTTACCTTAGGAATTTGTTGCGAATTTCACAATTTTCTTAATAGATTTCACAAAATTTTATTTTAGAATTTTACAGCACAAAATGGCAACACGCTGTAAGTTTTACAAATATTAATCGAGATCTTTTATTGCAGAAATGATTGCATTTATAGTAAAACTTACAATTAATTGTGTATGTGATTGCATTTGGTTTAAAATTCGTAAATCGACATGTAATTGTAAAATGGACATCCACATTTTGTAAAATTGACAGCGGATATTTTTTTGGGTGTGTACATTTGATGTCGTATTGATATTGATATTTTTGATAGTTTGTGCTACTTCATACTGCTTTCTGTTCCTGTACCAAAAAAAATTGCAGAAGAGAGAGAAAATAAAAATTTCAGTCCCTACCAAATGTTGCTACCATCTGCTACACAAATTTCGTGTAGTAAAAATTTTCAATCTCATGCTTTGAAAGTAAATGTGAAATTTGTCAATCAACAAAATAAATAACAAAGCAAATGTTGATATCAAAAATAAAATAAAGATGAATTTAAAAACTGAAGTTGACAATAGAAAAATTATAAATGTGTTTTTTACGTTTTCTTTAAAAGTTGCAACTTTTTACTTAAAAATATTCCCGTACTTATTACAATTTTCCGCTCTCAAAGTTTTTTTGCTTCTCACAAAATACGGACGAGTTTCTGCCACAAAAGTTACGGAGCAGACCTATTATTTATTTTGAGTTTAACTTCAATATTTAATTTCATTATTACGTTTATTTATTTAACTATTTTACTATAATTTTTTTACAAATGTTGCAAAGCAATGAAAACAAATTCTACACTCAAAAAAAATTCAGGGTAAAATTAATACTGAACCTTGTATCAAATTGTTTTATACGGATTCTGAACTCATAAAATACCTGAACAAAAAACAACCACAATTTCTTATCAGATATATCCTGAAAAAGATTAAAATTATAATGAATTTTTTTGGAATCGATGGCAATCCGAAACGAAAGAAGTATTTTTCTAACAATTTTTCAGTATTGTTTGCTCAATTTCATATTTTTCAATGCTATCAATAATATGATTCGATATAACTTTTTTGTTATTTACATTGTACATATACATACGACATCAAATGTACATAAATGGTTAGAAACAAGGAACGGTGACGATGTTGCAAGGCTGTGATCTTATGTTATGTTAAGTGTCAGTAATCAATTTCAATTATTAATTGTATGTATATAAAATGTAACTAAAACAAAATATAAAGATCTGTTAAAATGAAACTGTAGTCATCTGATGACGCTTCAAATATTTTTCTTAAAGTTAAGTTTTAATACTGAATCAGTATCAAGTTAATACGAGTTTCCCTATGGACGACTTTTATAGGTAAAAAATTTCATTTTAATACGGAAAAATCATAGTTTTTTTTTTGAGTGTAACTTCAGTAACAGTTTTATCAAGTTTTCATTATGTACTATATAAAGGATTTTTGAATTATTCAAATAAGTCTTACATTAGAATTGTTTGCAAAGTCAATCGTTTGACCCCCAGTCTCGATTTATTCAAATCCCTGGATGTTCTTCCTTTAAGGGACCTTTACTGCTACAAAGTTTTAAAGATATTCTTTGAAAATTGTGGTTTTTATGCAGTAAGGCATTCAGAAAATTACAATTTAAGGGTGAACTCAGGAAATGTTGTAACAGTTCCATCCATTTGGAAATCACATTTTTCACGTTTTTATCATGTTACTGCTCCACGGTTGTTTAATACGCTACCTCTGAGTACCAGATGCGAGAGAGTGAAAAAGGTATTTCTGAGGTCCGTCATGGAATGGCTCTTCTCTCTTGAATATTCTTGTTTGGAACAAATTTTCAATCCATTAGTCTAATACTGAATATTGGTTTAATGTACTTGCTACGATTGCGTTAAAAATTTTTCCATTTGTTTTAAATTTTCCTTTTGATTTAAATTTTCTAAAATTGTATTGTATTCCTTTAATGAATTCTTTTAATTTTTATTTTTGGCTTTAAACATGTTTACCCCATCAATAGTATTAAGATATTTTTCTTTTGTCAGGTACATTCGCCGCTTGTCTTTTAGACAATTGAGTGTATCTCACTATTTTGTATTAAAATCTAGTTTCTCGATTATAAACTTGTTTAAATTCTAAACTACTTATATAAGGATTTTAATGTGAAATAAAGAACAAATTATATTAAATTAAATTAAATTAAATTAAATTAAATTAAATTAAATTAAATTAAATTAAATTAAATTAAATTAAATTAAATTAAATTAAATTAAATTAAATTAAATTAAATTAAATTAAATTAAATTAAATTAAATTAAATTAAATTAAATTAAATTAAATTAAATTAAATTAAATTAAATTAAATTAAATTAAATTAAATTAAATTAAATTAAATTAAATTAAATTAAATTAAATTAAATTAAATTAAATTAAATTAAATTAAATTAAATTAAATTAAATTAAATTAAATTAAATTAAATTAAATTAAATTAAATTAAATTAAATTAAATTAAATTAAATTAAATTAAATTAAATTAAATTAAATTAAATTAAATTAAATTAAATTAAATTAAATTAAATTAAATTAAATTAAATTAAATTAAATTAAATTAAATTAAATTAAATTAAATTAAATTAAATTAAATTAAATTAAATTAAATTAAATTAAATTAAATTAAATTAAATTAAATTAAATTAAATTAAATTAAATTAAATTAAATTAAATTAAATTAAATTAAATTAAATTAAATTAAATTAAATTAAATTAAATTAAATTAAATTAAATTAAATTAAATTAAATTAAATTAAATTAAATTAAATTAAATTAAATTAAATTAAATTAAATTAAATTAAATTAAATTAAATTAAATTAAATTAAATTAAATTAAATTAAATTAAATTAAATTAAATTAAATTAAATTAAATTAAATTAAATTAAATTAAATTAAATTAAATTAAATTAAATTAAATTAAATTAAATTAAATTAAATTAAATTAAATTAAATTAAATTAAATTAAATTAAATTAAATTAAATTAAATTAAATTAAATTAAATTAAATTAAATTAAAGTAAATTAAATTAAATTAAATTAAATTAAATTAAATTAAATTAAATTAAATTAAATTAAATTAAATTAAATTAAATTAAATTAAATTAAATTAAATTAAATTAAATTAAATTAAATTAAATTAAATTAAATTAAATTAAATTAAATTAAATTAAATTAAATTAAATTAAATTAAATGAAATGAAATGAAATGAAATGAAATGAAATGAAATGAAATGAAATGAAATGAAATGAAATGAAATGAAATGAAATGAAATGAAATGAAATGAAATGAAATGAAATGAAATGAAATGAAATGAAATGAAATGAAATGAAATGAAATGAAATGAAATGAAATGAAATGAAATGAAATGAAATGAAATGAAATGAAATGAAATGAAATGAAATGAAATGAAATGAAATGAAATGAAATGAAATGAAATGAAATGAAATGAAATGAAATGAAATGAAATGAAATGAAATGAAATGAAATGAAATGAAATGAAATGAAATGAAATGAAATGAAATGAAATGAATTGAATTGAAATGAAATGAAATGAAATGAAATGAAATGAAATGAAATGAAATGAAATTAAATTAAATTAAATTAAACTAAATTAAATTAAATTAAATTAAATTAAATTAAATTAAATTAAATTAAATTAAATTAAATTAAATTAAATTAAATTAAATTAAATTAAATTAAATGAAATGAAATGAAATGAAATGAAATGAAATGAAATGAAATGAATTGAAATGAAATGAAATGAAATGAAATGAAATGAAATGAATTGAAATGAAATGAAATGAAATGAAATGAAATGAAATGAAATGAAATGAAATTAAATTAAATTAAATTAAATTAAATTAAATTTCTTCTCTCGGAAAAAATTGTCAACCAAATCTGACAATGCTCAATTATTATTTAGTGTCCGAAAAATTCAAAAACATGATCTGCAAAATCGTGCCTGTTAATTTACTTTTTTATGCCCATTTTAAGGTTAACACTTTCAACGACAATTTTAATAAAATCATAAAGAGATCATCAAGGTCTATCATTTGACACACATTTCAAGCTGAAACCTCAAACCATAAACATTTTTCCCAAAAAACATTGGCCAAATAAAGGTGGCAACCACATTTGGGACGGGATTCGAAAAGGCAACGCAACCCTATATATTTTATTATAGATCATCGAGGTCTATCATTTGACACACATTTCAATCTGAAATCTCAAACTATAAACATTTTTCCCAAAAAAACTTGGGCCAAAAATAAGGTGGCAACCCACATTTGGGACAGGATTTGGCAAGGCAACCCTATATATTTTATTAGAAATCATCAAGGTCTATCTTTTGATACACATTTCAAACTAAAATCTCAAACCGTAAATATTTTTCTGAAAAAACTTGGGCCAAAAAAAAGGTGGCAACCCTCATTTGCGACGGGATTCGGCAAGGCAACCCTATATATATTATTAGAGATCGTCAAGGTCTATCATTTGACACACATTTCAAGCTGAAATCTCAAACTATAAACATTTTTCCGAAAAAACTTGGGCCAAAAAAAAAGGTGGCAACCCACATTTGGGACGGGATTCGGCAAGGCAACCCTATATATTTTATTATAGATTATCAAAATCTATCAATTGGCATACATTTCAAGCTACTGTCTTAAGCCATAAACTTTTTTCCAAAAAAAGTTTGCCCAAAAAACAGGTGGCAACCCACATTTGGGACGGTATTCGACAAGATTATTCGAAATATTTTCCTTAAGAATCATCAAGATCTATCATTTGACATGCATATCGAGCTGAAATCTTGAACCATAAACATTTTTCTGAAAAATCTTGGCCCAAAAAACAGTGGGCAACCCATGTTTGGGACTGGATTTGGCAAATCAACCCTATATATTATATTTAGGCTCTACAAGCTCTATCATTTGGCATACATTTTAAGCTGGAATCTTTTAAGCCATAAACTTTTTTCTAAAAAATGTTGGCCCAAAAAACGGGTGGCAACCCATATTTAGGACAGGCTTTGGCAAGGCAACCCTATATATTGTGTTTAGGCTCGTCGAGCTCTATCATTTGACATACATTTCATGCTGTAATCTTATACACTTTTCATTAAAAAAAAATGGCCCAAAAAACGGGTGGCAACCCATATTTAGGACAGGCTTTGGCAAGGCAACCCTATATATTGTGTTTAAGCTCATCGAGCTCTATCATTTGACATACATTTCATGCTGTAATCTTATACACTCAACTTTTCTACAGCCGGCTCTCCGCCTAATACGTACGTGAGTATATTTCTTTCTACAAGCAGTGTAAAGCAGTGATCAGTTTTGTTTTTTTCATTCCCTTTCTTGCTTTGTCCGCTTACATTGCTTTACCTTAATCTCAATAGGTTGTTGTTGTTGCTGTTCAACGGGTATATTTTTCACAATATTAACCCGTTGTAAGCACTTTTAAAAATATTTTAGGTCAATATAAAAATAAAACTTTTTCATTATAACTTATTCTTTTCTTTTTTTCATGATGGATTATTTTTCGTCTGAAAACTTGTTAGCTTGCTCTCTAAGAGATCAATGTAAAAGTCAAAATATATTGAATGCCATGTTTTCTTGTTCAGGTCCCTGTGAACAAGTCTTTCATGCCTCTTGTGCAGGCCTAACTAACACTGATTTATTATCCTCTAAACGTTCAGGCCTGCATTGGTACTGTCCATCTTGCAGGGCCCTGTCCCCGACGGTCTTTTTCGACAAAATTAAACAATTTGGAGAAAATCTTAACAATTTGAATATTAATTTCAGAGATATTCTAAATAATTATTTAGACATAACTCCCCAAATTGAAAAAAGCCTTAATGAGGCTGTCTCACCCGATGCTAGTTCGCTTCAAAATAAAACTATTACTGAGGCTGCTATGGTTTTTTCTTCTACTCCTTCGATCTCTACTCTACCCAAGCAAGCTATTTCCCTGAAGAAGAAAAGAAAACTTAAACGAAAATTAAATAAGAATCGTAAGTCGAATGTGAACTTGGGTAGTGTGGGGGGGGGGGGGCGAGTGACACAGCTGTTAATCGTGAAGTAACTACCTTAGATCCCCCTCTAAATACCTCTACGTCTACTTCCAACTTTCCCGCTACTGCTGCTATAAATAACCCTCCACCCCTTTCCTCCACTATCGATACTCCTCTATCCATTTCTGTTTTTCCTAATCCGCAAGGTGTTGTTACGATTGGTGGTTCTGTGGCGCCTGTCTCCTTGCAAGCATTGCCAAGGTTGAAATCGATTTTCATTTCACGTCTTAATGCTAACACTACCACTGACAATGTTATAAACTATATTAGACAAAACCAAATTATTCCTGCCGATGCCTTCGTTTCTTGCAGGAAAATCGGTAATAAACCAACTCATGCATCTTTTAAAATTACAGTGGCATCTTCTCATGTTTCTGCCATTCTAAATTCTAATGCATGGGTGGATAATATCTTTATTTCAGAATTTAAGTCGATTTAAGTCGAAAAAAAATAGCAAGACTGTCCGTTCCAATTCAAAAAACTGAAGCGGCTATCCCTTTACTATCAAAATGTAAGGGGTTTGCGTTCTAAGACGCATGACATCTTTTTAGCCACTCAGAATTTTTCTGAGGATATTATCGTTTTTACCGAAACTTGGTTAAATAACACTTTTCTCAATTTGGAACTTTTTGACAATAGTTTCAATATTTTTAGAAGATACAGACACTTGGAAGACATTTCTTTTGTTGGTGGAGGCGTCTTAATAGCCATTAAAAATCATTTAACTAGTTCATTAATCGAAATTGCCTGCGCATCTAATATTGTACTATTATGCGTTAAAGTTACATATTGTAACTCCAATATTTATATTTTTAACGCTTATGTTCCTCTAAATAGTAGCGCAGATGTCTACGAATGTCTTTCGATGTCCGTAGAATACATAATAACATAATAAATGAACTAGACACTAATGACGACATTTTATTGTTAGGTGATTTCAATCTGCCTGACCTTAAATGGACTCCTTCGGATGATGGTACATATTTTTATGCATCGTGTCCAAAAACTCGACAACAACAAATTTTTGTTGACGAAATACTTTCAAATTTACAACAAGTAAGTTGTATAACTAATTCTCATGGACGACAACTTGACTTAGTCTTGGCTGCAAATAGTAGTATTGTTGTTGTGAGAAATGCTATCCATGCTCTTTATGCGGTTGATTCCTATCATCCACCTTTGAGTATTTTGTACCAATCTGACAATGAAAATTTAATTAATGCATGTTCTTCCATCAATGTTTATGAATTCAATTTTAAGGTTGAATTTTTTTTAATAATACGAGTAATTCGTTTGATGAGTGCATTAAATTTTCCTATGGTAAATTTTTTCAGCCATAGCAATGTCGGTGCCATATACAAAAAGGTACGTTAATAATTCCTCGTACTCTTGGTACACAAAGGATTTAAAAAAAATTCGTAATGGCCGTAATAGGGCGTGGAACAAATACGTTTGCAGCCAGGACCGAAATGACTTAGTTGCTTACCAGCGACTTTTCCATGAATTTAAGGATAAGTCGGCTTTAGGTTATTCTGAATATTTGAATAAAATAAAGCTGAATATTCTTCATGACCCCAAGCATTTTTGGGGTTTTATTAACAAAAAAAAAAAGTCTTACGGGTTTCCATCTGAATTCAGAACAGTTGATGGGCTCACTAGCGACCCTAGTTAACTGTAGCAGGCCCGTGCGCAAGGGGGGAGGGGGGTAGAGGGTTCTAACCCCCCACCATTGGAAATTTTTTTACATAGACTTTTATTGGCAATATGTTCTTATTTAGATGAAAAACCAAAAAGACTTGCTTCACTTTCATATTGAAATTCCCGCCATAATTTTGGAAAATGTGAGTTCTAATTGTATGGATTTTATGATATTTTCCAAAGTTATGTCGGTTATGCATTCTTAGGTTTGAATGTGAAATAACATATAAAAAAATCATAAAAAAAGAAGATGTTATATTAAAGTTGTTTCGAGAAAAATTTTTTTTAAATAAAAATTAAATTAAATTAATGTTTCAACAAATTTATTTAAAATTATAGTATTTCTTAACAAAAAAGATTCTATAATTTTTATCCTATCTCCTATAGTTTTTGAGATATTTCGTTTCAAAATATGCTCAAAAAGGTAATAAGAAACAAAGTGTGCAGTTATTAAAAGTATGAGCGATATGTACAATGTACATACATACATATATATATATCTACTATACTCACATATTCATATATGTACATATATAATATATTTATAAAACAATTTTTGTCTTTTTTTGTATTCTTTGTAGTCAAAAATACCTTTTTTAGAACTTTATAACCTGACATGAAATATCCGAGTGAAAACTCCCCCCATGGATGATTTCTGCGCACGGGCCTTAACTGTAGCTCTGTGCTGAGTCAACCCCTTAGTTTCTTATTTAATAAATCGATTAGAGATAGCTATTTTCCTAAATTTTGGAAAAATGCATATATAAGCCCCATTTTCAAGAAAGGGTGTATAAATGATGTTTCAAACTACAGGCCAGTAGCGAAGTTATCATCGATACCGAAAATTTTTGAACGCCTTGAGTACGATCAAGTTAAGGTGTGCTGTAGTGAAGTCATAACAACTCGTCAGCATGGTTTTGTTAATGGCAGATCTACAGTTTCTAACCTCCTTGATTTCACTTCCTTTGCATTAAGCTCTTTTGATTCTGGTGGGCAAGTTGACTGTATCTACACTGATTTCGTTTTGCCCTCAATGGCTTAAATTGGTTTGACTCTTTAAACCTTCTTCCTTATGAGGATCGTTTGAAGTTACTACATATGCAATCTTTGAGCACGCGTAGAAATATTGCGGATATACTTTATCTGCATCAACTTGTAACTGGGTCTCTTGCTGCACCAGAGCTTCTTAATTATATTCACTTAAACACTAATCGCAGGAGTAATCGTAACTCTAATCAATTATTTTACCAACCTCTTAGTAGAACTAATTATATGGCTACTGCTCCTTTTAATCGCATGACTACTCTTATTAATAATTGCGATGTATATGATATTAGCTTGTCAAAAGGTCAACTCAAGCTTAGATTGTAAAATAACTATAGTTAATTTTGTAGCTTAATGGTTGTTGGTCTTTATGTTTGTGTTGTCCGAGCCCCACAGCATGATGGGTAAATTTTTTCTAACATTTATTCCTTGGACCATATTAATAAATTCATGCAATTGCATTCATGCAATTGTATATTTATATACACCAACATAAATAAACAACAACACACAAGAGACACTATACATAAAAACAACTTATAATAATGTTTAAGTTATTATTGAAAATTTTTAAGAATTGAAAATTTTGTTTTATTTGTAAGAAAATTAAAAATTCATTATTAAAAAAATCTTCAAAATATAAACTACGAAAATTTATTAATCAAAAAAAAAAGTTTTATTTGATTGAACCTGATACCAAAACTGGCGATCCCACCAGGCAACATATAAAAAAAAAACCCTCAAAAAGCAGCAAATACAATCAATCCTACAAATATAACAAGGCCACCACAAATAATACCACTACCACCAATAATAATAACAACAACAACATTCGCAATAATTTTACTAGTAGTTCATCACCAAAGCCATTGGAACAAAACTTAGAGCCAAAAGTAATAACGACAGCAACCATAACTAAAGAGACAATAAAACGCTCAAAAAGTAATAATAGTCTAGCGTCAACTAAAAACAACGTACGACGTTCATCATCACGTAACGTTAACAACACATCGCCGGCATTGTCACTAACTAATTTAGCCCGAAGTGAACATCAACAACAGCGTCAACAACAGCAACATCAACAGCAACGTCAACAACAGCAGATCACAACAACCACAATCGGTGACACCAAGACAGCAGCAACAACAGAATAAGTATTTAGTTTCTTAAAACGAATGTCAAACGATAGGGAGGGAAGAAACTTATCGTTTGCATCTCGTAGGCACTACACTTCACATAGTTACACAATATTGTTAGATACATATTAAAAATTTACACATACCTTTTCAAATAAAATCATAACAACAACCAACCCATCCTCACACTACAAGACGTAATAATTACAGTTTTAGACTTCATACAGAAACCTCCAATGGATAATCTGTATGAAGGACTAAAACAAGTACTTATTGAACGACACTCTTTAAGTGACAACTAGCGTCTCGATAAATTATTTTCTGACACTGAGATTGGTGACCTAAAACCATCTCAGTTCTACAGATCACTACTTCTTTTAGCAGGTTCTTCGGTAGATCCAGAATTTCTACAAAAATTATGGATCAGAAAATTACCGAAGAGCCTAAAAATTGCTTTGACGAGTGCAAATAATAATGAATTGAATGAACTCCTGAAATTAGCAGATAGATTATGGGATCAATTAAATCAGAACATACCAACAGATCATACCAACGTTCAAACTCTCGATCAAGAGGTTTCTCTAGAAACAGATATAACTTCCAAAACAACTCTCATCAACATTCCCCAATCCCTTTATTTCAATACCATTATAAATTTGGTAAAAACGCCAGACGATGCGAACAACCATGTTCATTCGTCCAACACAATGCATTAAACTAAAAGACTCCATCATCGCGACGGCTGATGACGGAAGTCTCACAACATTTACACGCCGTCTTTTCATTCACGGCAACACAAACAACTTAAAATTTCTCGTTGATAGTGGAGCAGAAGTTTCTGTACTCCCATCATCCAAATTCAAAAATCACAAACAAGAGTCCGACAATATTTTGACAGCCGCCAATGGCACCTCAATAGCAACTTACGGTAAAAAGTTACTAACACTAAATCTAAAACTAAGACGTGACTTACCATTTACCTTTTTAATTGCGGACATTTCGAAACATATTTTAGGCGCAGATTTTTTAACAAAATACGGATTACTCATCGACTTAAAACACAAACGTCTCATTGATCCACTGACTAAACTATCCATAAACGCCATGTCAGCGTACACAGAAACACCATTACCAAAATTATTCTCAATCAACAACAAATACACTCAGTTACTCAAAAAATTCCCAGCACTCACAACAGAACCAGATTATACTGCACCAATCAAACACAAAACAGTACACCATGTTACAACACAAGGACAATTACGTTACAACAAACCTCGACGACTAGATCTACCAAAAATGAAAATAGCCAAACAAGAATTTGACTTCTTAGTCAAAGCTGGCATATGCAGACCGTCTAACTCCATGACAGCATCTCCATTACACTTAGTTCCTAAACATGAAGCAAACGACTGGAGACCATGCGGAGATTACAGAAGACTTAACACAATTACTGTACTGGACCGCTACCCATTACCACACATACACGATTTTTCAATAAACTTACACAACACAACCATTTACTCAAAATTGGATCTAATACGAACCTATCACCAAATACCAATGGCTCCTGAAGACATTCATAAAACAGCAATAACTACACTTTTCGGAATGTTCGAGTTCCTCCGAATGCCCTTCGGCTTGAGGAACTCAGCGTAAACATTCCAAAGATTCATAAACGAAGTTCTAAACGGGTTAGACTTCATTTTCGTATACTTAGACGACATTCTTATTGCCAGCGAAACAGAAGAACAACATTTACAACATCTTACACAAGTTTTGACACGGCTCAATAGCTACGGACTCAACATCAAACCAAATAAATGCGTTTTCGGAGTCGATAACATAACATTCCTAAGTTGCAACATTTGAAAACAAGGTGCGAATACAGTGCATTCAAGACTATCCACAACCAACCACAGTCAAACACATGCAAAAGTTTATCGGTATGACCAACTACTACCACAGGTGCATTCCTAAACTTGCACACACACTAGGACCAATATATCAAATGGTAACCAACGCATCAAAAACCAAAAACAAACAATTACAATGGACAAAAGACACTATAAATGCATTTACTTCAATAAAAGATAGCTTCGCTAAGCAAACACTGCTTAACCATGTTAACAGTAAAGCGAAACTATCAATTGCTGTAGATGCATCTAACACAGCAGTCGGTGGAGTCCTGCAACAAGAACACAATAACAAATTAGAACCACTAGCATTCTTTTCTAAAAAACTTTCACCCACTGAAACAAAATACAGCACATTCGATCGTGAACTACTCGCCATATACTTAACCATTAGACATTTTAGACACCTTTTAGAAGGCAACACATTCACAGTATACACCGATCACAAACCACTAATTAACGCACTTAACTCGAAAACAGAACGTAGTCCAAGACAAACACGTCACCTAGAATACATCGCACAGTTTACCAACACAATACTACACATTAAAGGTACAGAGAACACTGTTGCAGATGCTCTATCAAGATACGAGGTAGAAGAACTAAAAACACCATACCTCAATCTAAAACAATTACACATCGAACAAACAAACGATTCAGAACTAAACGACATAATAAACAAAAACATATACAAATTTAAACAAATCGATATTCCATTCCTTAACATAAAAAATTTGGTGTGAACACTCGACAAAAGATACCCGTCCATACATACCACAAACACTTCGTAAAAAAATATTCGAACAGATACACAACATTTCTCATCCCGGAACTAGAGCTACCAGACGACTGATAACACAACGATACTTCTGGCCCAACATGAATTCACAAATCAACAAATGGTCCCAGGAATGTGTTAACTGTCAACGAGCAAAAGTACACAGACACACAAAAACACTACCTCATAAAATACATATCCCTCACGGTCGATTTGAACATATCCACATCGATCTGGTCGGTCCATTACCAATATCAAATAATTATAGATATCTACTCACTGCCATAGACAGAAATACACGTTGGCCCGAAGTATACCCAATAAAAGATACTGATACCACCACAATTGTTGAAACCTTCAACAGAGAATTCATTTCACGTTTCGGAGTCCCACTCGAGATCACTTCTGATCGAGGACCTCAGTTCTCCTCTCACACATTTAAACAATTTATAAAAACACTTGGTACTCACCACATCACAACTTCAGCATATCACCCACAAGCAAACGGAATAATAGAAAGATTCCACAGAACACTTAAAGCTTCCTTAATAGCCTCAAATAATCAGAAAAACTGGTATTCGGAACTTCCCCTAATTCTATTAGGTCTCAGATCAGCTGTTAAAGAAGACATTAAAACATCACCAGCTGAAATGGTTTTTGGTCAAACACTCAGACTACCACAACAACTAACAGTTCAGAAAATAGAACCATTCAAACCATTAGAGACTTTGTCCAAACTTAAAGAAAACATAAACAACATACAATCAAAAATTTCACATCATAACACAAAATTCCAACAACATGTTCCACAAACATTAAAAGACTGCAAATTCGTTTTTGTACGAAACGATACAATACGACACTCATTACAATACCCATACGATGGACCATTCAGAGTCATCGATAAATCACCAAAATTCTTTAAAATAATAAAAAACAATACTACAACTACAATCAACATAGACAGACTTAAACCAGCTTTTCTAAATGAAGAAAATACACAAACACTCCCTTCCAAACAATTCTACCAAAAGAGTACACTTCAATTTACTAGCCAACACTACAAAATTTCAGAAAGGGAGGAGGGGGAATAATGTGGTGACTTAACACCAACATAAATAAACAACAACACACAAGAGACACTATACATAAAAACAACTTATAATAATGTTTAAGTTATTATTGAAAATTTTTAAGAATTGAAAATTTTGTTTTATTTGTAAGAAAATTAAAAATTCATTATTAAAAAAATCTTCAAATATAAACTACGAAAATTTATTAGTCAAAAATAAAAAGTTTTATTTGATTGAACCTGATACCAAAGGTATGTTGAGAAAGTGTGATAAAGCTAAGAAAAAATTATAAAAATATAACAAATTTAATTGCATATATAATTTGTTCATTTTCCTTAATATATAAGCTTTTTACTTGGTTTTAAAGATTCAAGCTAAATTGCTAAGAAAGCTAATAGCTGTAGTAGCTAAACTCTATTATTATTATTATTATTAATTGCTTTGCTGGCAGGCTCTCATTAAGTTTAGACATAAAATATCCTTTTTTGGTATTTCTTATTAAAAGAGCTACATAATTTCTAACCTTGCGGTATGATTCCCAATTTGCATCAGTTTGATTATATCTCCAACGTTTATATGCTTTACTTCAATTTCGCATTGCGCACATAACATCCTCATTAAACCATGGCTGGCTTAACTTTTTTACTTTCACTTTTTTTAGAGGTACGTGTCTATTAAATAGGTAGTTTACTAAGGAAGTAAACCAATTAATTTTATCGTTAATATTTGAGAATATCCAGCAATCGTTCCAGGGAAGCGAAACTGCTTCCATCATTAAACTATCGTTGTTTATTCTTTTGAAATCTCTAAAGCTTATATATGAATCAGCTTTAGGTCTAATAAAATCAATATTGTACGATATGAAAAGGATATCGTGATCAGAAATTCCTGGCAATGATAACTGCTCATAATGAATCAAATTGTTTTCGTCTGCAATACCCAGGACATCAAGCAAGCTCGGTTTAACATTTGGACTAAATATGGTTGGAGATTCGTTTATCAGTGTCATTCCAATACCACTCATATCAACCAATAAACTTTCAGAACGAGCACAATTTTCTAGTAAATCAATATTTAAATCGCCACACAGAATAATATGTTCATACATGGGGCAAAAATCTAAAATGTTATTCAAATTGAAGGACTTAGATGGGTTGTAGACGCACACAACGAGACATTTCTGACCTGCATCTCCAACTTCGATGAAGAAATACTCAAAAGGATAGCTTATATCGGAACTGTAAATAATCTTTTTACTGAACTGCTTTCTCAAGTATATGGCAATTCCACCACCTCTCGCACCGGTTCTCCTATCATTTCGTATTAACTGATAGTCACAGAGATAATAACTTTTATCCTCAACATCATCATTAAACCCCGTTTCCACAACACATACAACATCAATATTTTGGTTATCAAATACATAATTAAAGAAATATAGTTTTGGAGTATTTAAGCTGCGAGCATTAAAAAAGCAAAGTTGAAAACCACTGTGGTGTTCACTTACCAACCGTAAGACAGTCTTCAAGCTCTGTCCGTCAGTGTTCAAACTCATATTAGGTGTAATCAATGCAACATACTTTTTCACATTCAAATTGGCAGGCAATAGTGTAAATAAGTATTAAACTAAAAAATCCTGAAGGAACAAAAATAATTAAAATTAAAATAGAATTTGATATAACAAATAAAAAATAATATGGAAAGATCAAACTAAAAATAATAAAATATATAATTAAATTAGAACGCATTGATAATATTTTGTAGCTGTTGCTATTGTTTTATTGTTGTTATGCAGTACTGACCACGATCTCATCAACACTTTTCTTGTCTAATACCCGCTTGGCCTCTCCCCCCGGAATTTTTCGAACAAAAACCTGTCCTCTGATTGAGAATGCAGTATGTATTAGCTTTTGGCGCTTAAACGTAGATGCATAATACATGAGCTCACGATTCACCCTTGTGAGACTTTCATACATATAAATATTTGCAACACCATCCACTCCAATATCTCTCAGAGTAAGGGATCTACGATTTCCTTTACAGAAGCCTGCGATTGACTTTATAAGCTGACTGCGAGCGTGAGATGAGTGGAGTTTAACTATTAAAGGTGACGACGTTTTGTTTTTTTCCTTCGTAGGCGATCGAAAAGCTTCACGCACCGAAAGCATTTCATGTCGTATAACTGTGCAAATTTTAGAAAAAATTCCATTGCAGTTACTACCGACAGAACGAATGAAGCAACGGCTTCATTTTCATGTTTCTCTGCATCTCTTATAAGTGCGTGTAACTCAGTCTTTAGTGCAGCAATCTCTTTGCACGATGCTTCAACAGATGTCAGTCTAACTTCTATAAATTTTATTGTTGTTTTGAAGCTTACCAACTCAGCAGACAGGTTGTCAATTCTCTGCATTACTCTTTCCTCACTGCTCTTTACCATTTCGCTCAGATGTCCAATTATAGATTCCTTTTGTTGATTCATTTCTATTTTTAATTGCTGAATCCAGTGTAATGCCGTCGGGCTTTCGGTGCTGCGGGCTTTCGAATTAAGCGGAGTTTCGTTTTTTTGAGGGAAATTTTCGTAGCTCTAGTCGTTTTTTTATTAGCTGCCATGATGAATCACCACTGTTTGTGAATTTGCAAGCCGAAAGTAAATTTTGACTTTTACTTTAAACAATAAAAAAAGACTGATAAAGCCCACGTATTATTTAATTTTAGTGCGCGACAGTTAGAAACCTTTTCCACGCAACTTAAGGTAAACTTAAATTTTTTAAAAAACTATATTTAAGGTGAAAAATGTGATTTTATCAGCAGCGCAAATTTAATACGTCTACTAGTTATACATTATGTAACATAAAATTATATTACTAAAGGATCTTTAAACGAATACGTCGGTGGGTGAGACTCTGAGTAAATTGTTTTTTTTATCACGTCAGCTCATCTGCGTTGATATTTTTAATGTTTTTTTTGTGACGTTTTCTTAACCTATAATTTGACATTGAATACACACACAATACTCTACCAGCTTTAACATAACATGAAACAGAAATCCTGCATGCGCACCGTTCTTCTTCTAACCATTTATCCACTTTTGATGTCGTTGCCATCCGTCCTCTTTTTTCCCGGACCGTCCTCTTTTTTTAGTGTTTTAGGGGCGTCCGGGATCTTTTTTTGTTGGTGTCCGGTGTAAATTTAATGTCCGGGAAAAGTCCTCTTTTTTCCCCTAATATCCTTATATTTTCCCTTAAAGTACATGTTTTTCAATCTAGCACTGTGAGTACTTGGAACAATTTTCGAATGACAAAATACACGGCGTTTTTGTATGTGTAAACGGGCCTCAATGTTAAAATAAATCGATAATTGATTACAGGTGTCATTACTACATCTGTCAGCTGATTCGTAATTCTCGTACAGCATTTGACGTAGTTTGTTTAATTTGTTATACAGGAATTTAATAAGCAGA
Organism: Meiosimyza platycephala; assembly: GCA_963662105.1. Lineage (NCBI taxonomy): Eukaryota > Metazoa > Arthropoda > Insecta > Diptera > Lauxaniidae > Meiosimyza > Meiosimyza platycephala. The sequence goes on along the minus strand of OY759211.1, from coordinate 51,496,417 downwards.
GAATCTTTTTTCGGTAATAAATTCAATAAAAACAGTTTATTTTTTTGTAACATATAACTAGAGTTTTTCAGAAGTGAATAATGCCTAAACGAAGGTGCACGTATAACGACGAGATTAAAGAGAAATATCCTTACATCAAGAAGGGAAAGTTGGACTACGAAGTGATTTGTATGATCTGCTCATCCACATTTTCGATATCCAATAAAGGATCGCTTGATATTGCTGCACACATACTTTCACAGAAGCATAAGAAAAGCGAACAATTTCAGGCGTCAACTTCAAAAATAGACAGCGTTTTCAGCAAAATTTCTACAAAGAACGACATTCGAGCAGTTGAAGGATGCTTGGCTTATCACACCATTGTTCACAACATGTCATTTTTATCACTTGATTGCACTATGGATTTAAATAGGCTTTTATACAAAGATTCCACTCGTGCTGTAAATGCAACATGTAATAGAACTAAAGCTACAGCAATAGTGAAAAATGTATTGTCACCACTTTCAACCTCAAGACTATCGCAATTTCTTCAAAATATTCCTTTTGTAAGTATTTCATGCGATACTAGTAATTACGGAGCAACAAAGTTACTGCCAATACTTATTCAGTATTTCGATGAAAAGGATAATGGCATCAATACAAAAATTTTAAATTTTGTTTCAATTAAGGACGAAACCTCAGACACAATAACTGACGCTATCGTTTCCGAATTAAGAAATCATTCGTTAACTTCGAAATGTGTTGCGTTTAGTGGAGATAACTGTAACACGAATTTCGGTGGCCAATACAGAACAGGTCAAAACAATGTTTTCGCTAAATTAAAAATTGAACTAAATAAACAAATAATTGGTATTGGATGTCCAGCTCATATTATAAACAACACGGTTCATAAAGGCTGTGATGTTTTATCTTGCGATATAGAATCGATTGTTCTAAAAGTTTTTAATCACTTTTCCATTTATACAGTTAGAACAGAGACTTTAAAAGATTTTTGTCAACAATCGGACGTTGAATATACTAAATTATTATATCATTCTAAAACAAGGTGGTTAAGTTTATATCCTGCCATTGAACGATTATTGAAATTGTATAAACCACTCAGTGACTACTTTTTAAATTTAGATAAGCCACCAATTGTTTTAAAAAAATTTTTTGAAAATGAATTTAGTGAAGCATATTTATTCACAGTACATTCTACAATATATATAATGCACAGTAACATAGAAAAAATTGAGCGATTCGATACATCACTTTTAGAAGTCAATAAAATTTTGAGCGAAATTATTAATAATTTAAAGGAAAGGATTGTTCAAAATTTCGTGCCTATAAAAGTTAAAGAAATCATCAAAACAGTCAAAAAAGAGAAGCACCTGATTCCACTATTTTTTGAAGAAGTAAATAAGTTTTATGAAACAATGCAAAATTATTTGGAATCGTGGATTGCACCAATAAGAGATCTTGATATATTTAATTGGTTAAACTACAATGGTAGCAGTTTAGTAAATTGGACAGATGTTCAACCTTCGATTGAATTTTTAAAAAAATTCGAAATTTTCATTGATGAAGAAAAGCTGTTCAACGAGCTTCTTTGCTTAAAAACATATACGCAAAATATAAAATCGGAATGTGAAGATAATTGCAACAAATTTTGGTGCGATTTCTTAAAAAAAATGAAAATATATGCGAAATAAAAAAATTTTTCAGTTTTTTTTCTGTCTTCCAGGACACAATGCAAATGTTGAACGCATTTTTTCGCTTATAAAAGCACAATGGAGGACAGAAAGAAACAAATTAGATCCATGTACACTGTCTCATATAATTAAAACTAAATATAATTTTGGAATGGAATGTCAAAAATTTTATAAATATTTGTTAACATGTGATCAAAAAGTACTCGATGACATTGGTTCCGTAGATAAATATAATGTCACTGAGTAATTTTTGTAAATGCTCAAATACTACTTAGAAAGTAATTTCATTTATTTGACTTTAATGTATACCATAGTTTTCTATGTAAAACTAAAATAATTCAAACAATAATTATTTATTGAATACTTATTTTTTAAAAAATCTGTAGAACGTAAGAGACGGATAATTGATAATTACTAAATTTTTTAGTCAACTGTAAATCAATTCCAATATTGTTTTAATGAATTAATCTTTCAGTTTTTAATCAATAAAGAACATTTTTTACTTTTTTTTGTTTTATAAACAAGCTTTGCGCTATTGTTTTATTACGTTTATATACGGAAAAATCTGTCCTCTTTTCGTCCTCTTTTTTATTGGTAGTTGTCCTCTTTTTGTCCTCTTTTTTAGCACTCGCTGTCCTCTTTTTCCAAAATTGGAGATGGCAACCCTATATATGTACAATGCAGATGACCATAAAACATTGCCATATATGTATGAAATAAAAAAATACAAAAAAAGTAAGAAAAAATTATTTCAATTAAGAAAGTTTTAAGTTTGTTTATATCAAAACTAAGTTCAACTAAATTATAATTGAATCGAGTCTCCTTGTCTTGATTAAATTTTGTAAAAATTGTAGAAAACGCAAGAAATTTTTACTTGTTTCAAGAACCTCACTATTGGTTCAAACTCAAGCACATAATGCGTGTTATCAAACAAATAGTATTTAATATTAGCAAATATTTCGTGAATAAAAAGTAACTAACAATATATAAACTTCTTAATATAAGAAATTATAGTTTGTGTAGCTGGAAAGTGTAAATTATGTGTATCAAGAAAGCGTGTCTGAATCTAAGTAAAAAGTAATCAATACGATTAGAAAAGATTAAATTAAAACCAATTTGTTTGTTTTTGAAGTTTCTTAGTTTGAGAAACGAAATGGATTGATTTAGAAAATATCATTCTCTCCGTGTAGATGGGCATAACTAAGTAAAAAATGTTTTTTAATCAAATCGGGGGAATATGTGCCCCCTTATATTCACTGCAAAACAACATACATAATCGGCAACCAATTCCGAGATTTGAAGTTAGTCCGACTGCATGGTTTGAAATGGATTTGGTCTGCTGTGAAATAATGCAATTTTAACTTTGTATATAAAACTTTCTCGTTTTTTTTGTAGTTTTTTTTATGTATTTTTTATAAATTGAAAATTTCGATCCCGAAACTCAAAAATGGTCCGGGTTTGCCATCCCTAGTTGCAACCCAACAATATTGACCAAAGGGTTTCAAATTCATGTCACCTTGAAATGGCTGTAACTTTGCAAGGAAATATCACAGATTACCACTTGAAAGCTAATTTTAATGGGCAAGGACGGTTCTAAATGATGCTTTTGTTAAAAATAAGCTGATCGACTTTCTTGGAATCCTATAAATGGCCTCAAAAGTAGACAAAGAACATCATGTTTTAGATACTTAACCTCAAATATTTCAGAATTCTGACATGATGGGTCAATTCTGAGGCCAGATTCGGAATCAGCGCAAAAATTACTTCGAAAAACGACATTCTAGTTCAGCAACATTAATCACCTATTCATTCAGATACCTTTTTGTAAAAAAATAATTTTTCCATTCAATTTACAAGTAAAACTGACAGGCTTCGGCGCCACCTTATAAAATTGAGATACAGAGCTGAATTTTCGTGAAATTTTTCTTCATATCATAAACTTACTTTTTAAGCAACAACACCTTAAAAAAAATAAAAAGAAAAAAATGTATATACTATGTATGTATGTATGTATATTGTATATTATTTACAAATATTTTTTTTTCATTTCAAAGGAAAAGTCATGAGCCTCTCTATTGCTGGAATCATATGTGGTGCTTTATTTGTTATATCAATAACTGTAAATTATCAATATGAGATTGTAAAAGAACATGTTCGTTTCCGCAAAGGATTTCCATCACAAAGCGCTTGGATCACTTCACCAACTGGAACCTTGAGCAGCTACTTATTTAACGTTACAAACACAGAGGCTTTTCTTAATGGATCTGAAACAAAATTAAGTTTACAAGAAATAGGGCCTATTGTATATAAAGTAAAGGGAAGGAACCATATTTTAAATGTAGATTATACTGATTCTACTATGACATACGAAAAGTTTCGGTATTATGAGGTGGAATTCGATGCTGAAGCTAGTTGTGCTCCAGATATTTTACAACAATCAATAACATCTCCAAATTTAATTTTATTAAGTGCCGCAGCAAAACTACATGACTGGGTTTTTCTAGTAAGACAAGCTTTTAATGCTATAACTGTTAACGAACCTGTCTTTATACACGAAACCGTGAATTACTTTTTATGGAATTATTCTACACCGGCTCTGGACATGCTCGCAGACTATGTACCAAATATTGTTAAAAACTGCGGAATGTTATATAACGTAAGTATATATTTGAATATATATTATAAATGAACACTTACTTTAATAAAGTTTATATTGACATTTTTCCTTTGGTAAAACATCTTAAAATCTTTAACAGATAGCGCAGCAAACACAGTTTTTAATTAGCACCCTAGTAAAAAGTTTTATAGCTTCTTTTACAGGGCAGAGCAGACAAGTAGAAAGACAACATATCTTATTTATAAATTCTTTATAGGGGCTTATAAGAGCCATTTGGCATATGAAGTATAAAGACATTTTCCCTTCTATGATATCTTTCAAGAGACTCGGTAAAGTATTTATTTATTTATTTATTCATTATTGTCAGAAGGTAATATATACATATATGAATAGCTTAATTTTACTAATTACAATTGAGAATAGTTAGTGATATTTATATCTTCAATAACAAAAATAGTGGTAAATATCACATCATGTTTTTATAGAATTTTTACATTTTTATAAGTTTATAAGTTGTGGGGTGAGCAATTAATAAAAAATAGAATGAATGAAAAATGAATTGAAATAAACAAAATGAAAGCAAAACGATCTGTCAAATTACTAATTAGAACAATTCAAAAGTGTAATAAGCAGTGAATTTATAATTGCATTATCCCTCATCTGCTCCTTAAAAAAAACTTACGTTGTTTCCCCTCGTGTGTAGATTTCTACACATATGAGATTTCAGTACATTTTCACATAACATAACATTTATAATTATATATTTTGGGAAAATAAACGATAAAAGTGAAATTAATTTACAACATCTTTTTTTAATGAATTTTACACAAACGTTTCGACTTAATTTTTCCTCGCATTTACACTTTTCAATAAGTGACTTTTTATATGAAAATTAAAATACTCTTTTTGCAAGGCAAGTTTATTAGATAGGAGAGACTGGGGCTAAGCCGGACGCGGGGATAAACCGGACAGTCGCGATTAATCAAAAACTACTTTGAATATCGGAACGGCCATATGAGCACCCTGTCATAAGCTACTAACTTCACAATTGTCGATGATATTTGATCATTCAGTTTAGCGTCAATCGTCGAAGAGTGCAGTATGCACATATTTTTTTTCGCTTCAAGTAAACATATTTTTTTTCAAAATTTTTGGGTTGTGAAGTTAATATACAAGTGCGCAGAATATTTGGTGAGTATCTTTAGGTAATCTAGATTTGCTGAATCGAATGGTGTTAGTGGTTTTTATGATAAAATATTTTTCATCAATGTTTTTCGATCGAGTTAACAAAATGACACGGTGGGGCTAAGTCGGACACTTCTTGGTGGGGCTAAACCGGACACTTCTGAAGCACATTGAATGTTTTTACGATAGGGTTGGCCATTTACCCTCCAGCGGTCACAATCAATGAAACGTGCCATCATCCCGCCGTGCAAAAGCTGTTCCATCAACTTCAAAAAAAATGAGCACTGATTCAGACGAATCAGATAGCGATTTGCAAATGATTTGCTGCGTTTGTGATGATGAACTTTTGCATAAGCAACGTTTCAAAATTTCCATCGAATGCCGCCGCAAAACACATGGGGGCCTTGGGCCTCCAAATTCTTGTGTGCCCAAGGCTCCAGCATAGTTTATAACGGCCTTGATTATATCCATATGTCTCCTAAATATCGTAGCTTGAAATTTATTACATAGGCCTCCATACAGATCTACATTAATTCTAGTATAGCAGGATGCATAGAAAATTTAAGTTTATGATATTTCGGTGATTAAAAGAGATATAGATAAAATTTAAAATGGGTTTTGAAGGGTAAGAGTAATACTTTCAGATGCCGTAACCAGCTATGGCGAAACAATTTTATTCGTGATGTAAAATAACCTCAAATATTGCCAAAACCGTGTTTTTTTTCACTTTTACGTTAGAATATCTCAAAAACCTGACGTATATGAGAAATTTTGAGCTCGGATTCGGATTTAGCGTCCTTCGGATATGATAGGTCTGGTCTCTGGTTTTGGATTTTTTTTATTTTTGTAATTTTTATATATTTTTGATTACAAAGCTCACAAAGAAAAGAAAAATAAAAAAATTCAAAATTTTAATGACTTATTCACAAATTTTCCTAGAACGAATTTTTATCAATATTATCGGTAAAAGCGTTTAACTTAAAATGGCCATAAAACGAGTAAGTGATTAGGTACGATTTGGCGGATCATGTTTTTGGAATCTCCGAACACTAAATAATAATTGTGCATTGTCAGATTTGGTTGACAATTTTTACCGATTTTGATCTTGCTTGAAACGAACCATGTCGGTCAAAGTAAAACCTTAAAATGGCCATAAAACGAGTAAATGAGCAGATCCGATTTCGCGGATTATGTATTTGGAATCTCAAGACACTATATAATAATTGTGCGTTGTCAGATTTGGTTGACAATTTTATCGATCTTGATCTTGCTTCAAGCGACCCGTGCGATCGCACGAAGTGTGTCGACTCTTGCACGATTTCCGATCGCTATTCGATAAAATGAACTAACCGCCAGAACAGAATATTGGCGGTTGGCGTAACTACCGTCGCGGCACTTTCTTCACCCATACGATTTTCTCAGCAAAAATTTATTGTTTACTCTCTTATTTATTTGTTTGTTACTCTCTTTTCCTATACGATTCTGTCACAATCGTCGCATAGTGGAGGATCTTGAAATTCGGTGGCCATAAATCATTTTTCACATTTCACTGTATCAAAAATCTAATAATGCAGTTTTGTTACGCGTACTTTGGTTAAGAAAAATGCAAATTTTTAGGTTCGTAGGTAGACGGGAACATATTGCGTGCCAATTGAAAGGTCTATTCCCTTTTTTTTGTAAATTATTATTTTTTACGAATTTTTCCAACTTTGGAGCTGTGTAACTTTTGAACGGTACAATATTTTTAGAAAAATCTTTTTTTCAAATGAAGGTTAATAAAATACCTTTTTAATATTTTGAAATGCTGCTACAATATATGCTATCTAATATTTTTGGGGATTTTTTTTGTAAACGTAAATTTTTTGCACTTATTCAGAGATAACTACTGGCCGGCGTAAGTCGGCGTAGTTTGGTTAAGTTTTTCAGGTAGCTAAAAGTATCTAGAAACTTTTTCCCAAACATACTATACCCTCCATGTCCCGCCAGTAAAACACTTTTTTTCAAAAATAGGTAGGCACCTCATATGAACTGATCTGCATTTATATGGCACTGGCATAAAACAAGTGTATTTCTTTTGCTGTAGTGTTCATATTTGTTTATCAACATATTTATTACCTCTTTTTATTGATAGAATTCCACATAATCATACATTTGATGAATTCCATCGCAGGTATTGTCACAGGTAGATATCTGAATTAGGGGCTAGGTAGAACCCTTTTTGTGCACATCTGTTTATTTATTTATTTATTTCGGTCTACAAAATAAATCTTACAGACTATAATCTTAACTTAATTAAATAAAACAAATAAATTTAGCTGAAATAAGTTTAAACTTAGATTAAAATTTAACAATTGTGAATAATTATTACAAATACGGATACATTTAGCAATTGGTTCATTAAGAGCATAATTTGTCCTATGGACTTGGTCTTCAAACATACGATTATGTCTTAAATTCCTATTTGGTACATATAGCGCAAATGAATTAGAGATTTCAATACAATTAATTATACTAGACAAAATATTATAAGCGAATAACAAACAAGAGGATGTTCGACGATCTTTTAAAGACTGTAGCCCTAAGAGTTTACGTCTTGCGTCATAACCGGGAATTCCGTCTGGCCACTGTAGCTTATATAATGCGAACCTAGTAAAGTTCTTTTGAACTTTTTCGATACGATTAGAACTATCGGTATAGAATGGATCCCATATGATTGAACAATACTCCAATATGCTTCTAACCAGGGATAAATAAAGAGCTTTAACTGTCATGGGATCTTTAAAATGTAATAAGTTTCTTTTAACAAAGCCCAACATTGCATACGATTTAGAAACAACATAATCATAATGAGATTTAAATGTGAAGCTTGAATCAAAGATTACTCCAAGGTCCTTAATTTCTTGTTTGCGCAGTAATAAGTTATTGTTAATACAATAATCGAAAATTATTGGTTGAACACACAAAAGAAACAATACAACATTTACTTAAATTCAATGCTAGGTTATTGCATAAGCACCACTGATTAAAAGAGAATAAATCACTCTGAAGCAACCTGGACTCAGGGACACAAGATATCTTACGAAATAATTTAACATCATCAGCAAAAAGTAGACAAGTGGAGTGTTTAATGCCTCTTGGTAAGTCGTTAATAAATATAATAAATAAAAGTGGACCACAATGAGTACCCTGCGGAATGCCAGACGACGCATCAATTGCAGTATCAGAAATAGTGTTCCCAATTTTAACAAATAATTTTCGCTTTGTCAAAAAAATCTCAAAAAATTTTAGCAGCAAATCTGAAAGACCATATATTTTTAATTTTTTTAATAGGATCAAATGATCAACTTTATCGAAAACTTTCGAGAAATCTGTATATATAACATCAAGTTGCTTGTGATCTACCATTGCTGCAACAATATATTTTGAAATCAATGTTAGATTTGTGCAAGTAGATTTACCAGGGAGAAAGCCATGTTGAGCTTCACATATAGATTCACTTACGTGGTTAAAAAGTTTATTTTTAATAATTATATCAAATAACTTAGCAAAAGTAGGCTGCTTTACAATAGCTCTATAGTTGCATACATTACTACGATCATCAGATTTGTATATGGGAGCAATGATGCAAATTTTCAGAATAAACCGGACTCAAAACAAGAATTAAATAAAGTGGATAATGGCTTAATAATATTACTAGCACAGTTTTTATAAAACATGGGTGGAAAACCATCCTTTTCATGCTTAAAACTAGGTTTTAAGCAAGCAATAGCATTTAAGACATTCACCTCATTAACAGTAAAGATATTAATCAAATCTGAATTGGATTCAAAAACATCTCTCCCACTCCAAGTAGTGTTCCCATAAGTCTCATAGACTTCTTGGAAAAATTTTGCAAAAAGATTACATGATTGCAATGTATCAGTAGATACAGAATCACCAAAGTTCTTACATGCTGGAAAGCCATTTGTTTTCCTCTTATCATTGATGTACTGCCAAAAAGATTTCGGATTTAATTTTAATTTTGATTCTACTATTGAAATATATTTATTATATAGGAATTTATGTAGGAAATAAAACTCTTTACGCAATTGTTGATATCGCAAATAATCCAGTCTACAGTTTGTCCTTTTAAACCTTTTGTAAACTTTATTTTTTACATTTTTTTAAGTGCAAAAGTTTAGCATTAAACCAAGGTGGTTTATTATTGTAAGCACTTGATTTTAGAGGGACAAAAAGTGTAACAGCAGACTGGAATATGTCAAAAATAAATTTATATGCTATGTTTGGATCACTGGTGGAATCAAGTAATGACCAATCACATGAGTTTAAAAATGTATTGATCTCTATAAAATTTCCCTTAACAAAATCAAATTCGTTAAATAAAGTTTTATCTATCGAGCCATATACTATATAAAATTCAAAACTAACAGTTAAAGCCTTATGGTGTATAGAATTTTTTGAAATTGGAAATGTATTCAATTCGCAGGTTGCCTTCAAGTCAACAGTAACAAAAATCAGATCTAAGATCCTTCCTAAATCGTTTTTAAAAGAATTTAATTGATTAAATCCATTTGATAAGAAAAAGCTTACTACTAACGATTCAATATCAGAATTATAGTTATATGGTAATAAATTTCTATTTCTATTTTGGGTGTATTTCTTATACACCCAAGATTAAAATCTCCTAGAGCAATTATCTGCTGGATAGAACTTATCTGATTCAAAACAAAACTTATGTTATTAATATGATCATTATATAAATCGTAATTACTGTTAGGAGGAATATAAGAGTTAATAATAACGATACATTTATCTTCAGCAAAATTGACTTTAACACAAATTTGTTCAATGAGTCCACTATTATTAGGTAAAATAATCAATTTACTATTTAAGACAGACTTCACAGCAATTAAAGCTCCACCACCTTTTTCACGACCAGTTGCAACACTACAGCGATCAACACGATAAACATTATAAAAGTTTGCAAACAATTCTACATTAAAGATGTTTGCATGAAGCCATGTTTCAGTTATAACAACAATGTCCAACTCTTGCAGCGACATCGCTAGTAAAGACTGAGAACATTTAGTGCGAATGCCGCCTGCATTGTGATAATATAAAGAATATGACCTACTATTGCAAACTATACTCCTATCTAAACCTCCACTTATGAATGGTTGGGCTTGCGGTACGTGCTCCGGGATCAGATCAGATTAAAAACCTTAGCATAATCACTTTCATCAATTTCTAACTTAAAATTTACCTTCCTCAAACTTGATAGATTAGTACCTCTTTTGATAAGTATAAAAGAGCACATTGTATCTTTATGAATTTTAGCATGGGATGAAACATAATTAATAATCATATCAGCAGTAACAGTTGGCTTAAAAGAAGAGAGATGTAATGTTCTCTTTGTTGTAGCGACATCAAGCTCTTTATTATTGTTACTGCTTACAACAATGTTAGCATTATTTATATGATTGTTATTATGCACCGCTTTACGAACATCAAAAGAAAATGCAGGCGATAAAGCAAATGAAAGAGTATCAGCATCATTCGCAGCGGCATCAGCAGCAGCAGGGTTGTCGCAGTCACTTCAATCGCAGTGTTTCACTGCGATTCAAAGTACGACACTGCGAGACTGCATCTTCTATGAAAACACTGCACTTTTAGAAAAAAAATGTCCCAAAAGTAGTCTAGCAAAAACATTAACATTATTGGCTTCATCAGCTTTTGATATTTTAATTTAACTTTTATTTTCACTGCTTTTCATGCAAAGCAATGAACGAGGCCCGTTCAACGTTCAAAGCTAAAAAATAAATTTAAAAGATCCTTTTTTGAAAGCGGTTCAATTGTTAAGTACGATTTCGCTAGGCTTTGCTACTGATTCTGATTTTCCTATCCTGGTAAATAATGATGACATACTATAGGTGATGTCGGAGGTGATGTGGTTTAATGCAGAAGCCAAAAAAAACCAAAAAAAAAAAATTTGGAAGAACTTTGGTATATGGAATTTTTTTCATTCAAAAACGCTTTAGACGAAACTTGGTATCCTGGCTTAAAACAATTTGTTGGCACACTATTATGCCTACCTCACAGTATCGTATCCACCGAACGTATTTTTTCACTTAAAAAAACGGTTTCTAATGAAGGCTTTAAAAATTGTGTGCCTTCAAAATAATTACTAGCAAAATAGATACAACCAATACTGCCGTCAGAAGCGAAAAGGGCGTATCTCAAAAAAATTGATATTCGAGATTCTTATGGCATCGGATAGCTTAAGAAATTACGCATCTAATAAACTGCGTCTAATGCCGGTGACTTAGTTCAAACCTATAAAAAAATCGCCTAAGAAAATTAACTATTTCTCAATTTTACATGCATTCCAACAAATTGACATAAACATCAATTATCTCGAAACGACTTTTTTTGAGATACGCCCTTTTCGTATTTTTATTTTTTTCTTAGTTTATTTTAAACTATATAAACAAAGTACATACAAATATATATATGTACTTTTATAATTATTATTTTTACAAATGTACTGAACTATGCCATGGAGGCACAAAATGCCACAATTTGATTTATTTAATTTTTACTTTATTTAATTTTAACAACTAATTAAATTTTATTTATAATTTATCGAAAAAATCTGTTTTTTTATGTTTCTGAAAAAAATAGTCGAATACAATGAAATTCATGATGTGATGAAATGCTATAAAATCATCTCTGGCAAAATGCTTCAAACGGGGAACTTGCTTCAATGCCTCATCATATGAAGTTATGGGGTCAGCAATTTTCTCATCATTGTCTTCAGACTTGCTTATCTCTGGAGTGGCGCTTTGATTTTCAAATTGTACTTCAATATTGTTGACTTCAGTTAATAAACTTTGATAGATTTTCGAAAATTCGTCAAAACCAGCAAACCAGAATGAACGAAAAAGACCAACTCTACTCAACACTTCTGACATTAGCATTATTAGGGAAACCACCAAATTCGGTACTTTCAAAACAAAAACGAATTAGAGTTTGTAAAAAAGGGATGTTGTACAAACTTAATAGAATTCTTATTTGATTCTGATATTTTGACTTAGAATATAGTGTCCGCGTCCGGTCATTGGAGCATCCGGCTATCGGAATTAATTTTATATGGAAAAGTTAATGAAAAGTGAGTGTCGCCGAAATGTGTCCGGTTATTGGAGCTGTCCGGTTATGGGGGCTGTCCGTAATAGGGAATTTCACTGTACATGTATGTATCTTTTTCTTATAACACTGCGAAATTCACTGCACTTTTGTTTTTAAACACTGCGAACACTTCACTTTCCAACAATTTTTTAGAATTTTCACTTTGGTCAAAAATTCCAAAACGACATCCCTGAGCAGCAGCAGAAACATATGTAGATAAAGGTGTCATATGTGCACGTAATGATAGCCGGTTTGTGACGTCAACATCATCAACAACAACATGTGAACTAAGCACAGATCGACAATTTAAACAAGCGGCCTCGGCAACAGCGACAGCATTGCGTGAAGTCATTTTCTTATGTTTTTTACCATGCACAATTTTCCATACATCATTAGAGAAAACAGGCAATGGAGAAGACAAAAGATTATTAATGTCACTCACTCAGACTTGGGTATTTTTGAATTACATTTCTTTCAATTACAATTACAAGTAATCATTACTTTTAATTCAAAAAATAAATTAAAAGTAATTGTAATTGAAACTTTTCAATTACATTAATTTCAATTACATGTAATTTAAAATTACAATTACATGCAATTCTAATTACTTTTGTAATTGGATTAGTAATGCATGAAAATGTAATCTTTTAGAAAGCTGTAATCTATTACTCTTGCCAAGTAATTTGAAACAAAAATGTAATTAATCACACATTTTTCAGCAATTACATTTATTAAAATTTGAAAAATTTCTTTCAAGCGATAAAATTCACAAAAAAAAATTTATGTTATTGCATATGATTTATATGGGAATGTAAAAGAACTTAAGCTCTAGCCTTTCACCAAGTTTAATGCTTGTTGAACCTGTATAAATGACCTTATTACACTTGATTGAAAAATTGAAAAATAATCAGAATATCCCATGAATTCAAAAATTGCATTGGTTTTCGTATGTCTTACATACAAAAGTTGCTCGAACACCTACCTTATTCAGCTTTATTTTACCAATTTTAGAAAAAAAAATTTATCAACCATACTTCGCTGAAATTCGCATATTTGAGAATGCGCCTCAAAAGCACTTCCATTATGTGTCACGTCCGTATCGCTTTAAATTGGTTAATATCCTGGAACAGCATGCTCGATCGACCCTTTTATTTTTCCTAAATATAGTCCTCCCCCTGTACTACACAATGAGCCAAGTCTGTAGAAATACCCATATGTGTATCTACGGATATGTATTTATGCATTTGTGTTTGTATATCTTGTAATTGATTACTTGAAAAATAGGAAATTACAGCTAAAAGTAATCCATTTCAAATTTCGTTCAATTACTTTGCTTTTCAATTACATATTTTGGATTACAGTAATTTCAATTGAAAATATTTCAATAACAATTATAAGTAATTGTAATTGAAATATTTTCGAAATTTTCAATTACTATAAATGTAATTGTAATTGAAAAATTTACCAAATGTAACTGATTACGCACAAGTCTGCACTCACTACATCATCAACAGCAGAAGCAGCGGCAGCAATAGAGACAAAAGGAGATGATGGAATAATAATCGGCATATCAGTAGGAACAGATGATCGGTTATTGAACTCATCAACAACAGCAGTAGCAACAACACTCGAAACAGAATGGGAGTTCATGCGTAGATCGGAAACAGCAGTATTTTTTGGCGAGAACTCTTTGATATACTTTGAAGAAGTTAAACAAAACCAACAAATTAACAATGCCTTCTAATATTTTATCTAGCAATCGATTTGCAGCGTTAAGCGAACTTAACGAAAACAAGGCTAGTGAACCACCCAAAACTTTTAAACCGCCTCGAATTTTTTTTTTTGAGCGAAGTTCAAATGCTTTGGTAACAAAGCTAACACAGCTTATAGGGAAAGAAACCTTCTTCATTGTCCCCTTAACTAGAGGTAATCTTCATGAAACGAAGTTAAAAGTGAGGAATATTTCCCCATAGTTGCAAAAAATTTTAACGACAGTAAAAAATCTTATTATACATACCAGCTTAAAAGCAGCAAAGGTATTACTGTTGTTATTAAGGGAATTGAATCCACTGTTGACCCTGCTGAAATCAAAGAAGCTTTGGAGCTGAAAAATTTCAGCGCTAAAGCAGTAATAAATATAGTTAACAAGGATAAGGTTCCCCAACCTATGTTTAAGGTTGACCTTCATCCTGATTCAACTAAATTAAAAAAGAATGAGGTTCACCCTATTTATAAACTAGAGTTCTTGCTTCACCGTCGTGTGGTAGTAGAGGAACCCCATAAACAGAACGGTCCGGTACAGTGTACTAACTGGCAAGAGTTTATAAAGAGCTCAAAGCTAAGATCTCTGAAAAAAGGCAAGTAAACCGAAACCCGAATCAAAATATATTTGCAGCCCATAACTTTGTCCAGCAGCAAAGCAAAGCATATCCAGTAAATCAAACTATTTCATATGCAAGTGCGCTCAAATCAGGACCAACAAATTCTCAACAAAATAGCTTGAAAAAACAAATCACAAGCTTAACTCAAACCTTGAATCAATTTATGATTTCAATGCAATCAACTCTACAAGATCTAGTTAAAACGCATACCCAATTACTTCAAATTTTGATTGCGCAAAAATAAATAAACTAAAAATTTGTGTTTGGAATGCAAACGGCATAAGCCAAAATAAAAATTTAATTTTTCATTATTTAACTCAAGGAAAAATTGACTTAATGCTTATTTCAGAGACTCATCTAACAGACAAGCAAAATTTTCGTATTCCAGGATATAAATTTTACAAAACCAACCATCCTGATGGCAAAGCTCACGGGGGCACAGGAATTTTAATTCGAAATCGCCTTAAACACTACTGCTTAGAACCCTTTTCAGAAAATTATCTCCAGGCAAACTCTATTTGCCTACAAAACCATTCCAAAAAACTAACTGTTTCGGCAGTCTATTGCCCACCTCGATTCGCAATCAGTGAGGAAAAATTCAAAGAATTTTTTGATTCCTTGGGAATAAGATTCTTAGCTGCTGGAGACTATAACTCCAAACATACATACTGGGGATCTCGTCTTATAAACCCCAAAGGTAAACAGTTATATAACATGTTAATGAGACATCGCACCACGTTCGACTATGCTTCACCTGGTCAACCAACATATTGGCCAGCCGATCGAAGGAAAATCCCAGACCTCATTGACTTTGCTATCACAAGAGGTATCGATAGATCCTTATTAACAGCCGAGGCAAAGTATGATCTCTCTTCTGATCATTCACCAATAATTTTTTGCCTTCTAGAAAAATCAATTGAACTTAAGCCCCCTATGAGACTAACATCACATAAGACCAATTGGCTTAAGTACAAAAAAATCCATAAGCTCACACATCCACTCAAACTATTCGATAGAACACAACGAGCATATTGACGATGCTGTTGCTGTTAACTCAATACTGTATTCAGCAGCAGAGTACTCAACTTCTGATCAGGCTGTGAAAAATACAAAAAGCCGTTTCCTTACTAACAGTGAAATCGAAATCTTCGTAGCCGAAAAGCGTAGGTTAAGGCGAGAGTGGCAGGTCTATAGATCCCCAGCTTCTAAAGCAATCCTAAAAATTG
Organism: Meiosimyza platycephala; assembly: GCA_963662105.1. Classification (NCBI taxonomy): domain Eukaryota; kingdom Metazoa; phylum Arthropoda; class Insecta; order Diptera; family Lauxaniidae; genus Meiosimyza; species Meiosimyza platycephala. The sequence goes on along the minus strand of OY759211.1, from coordinate 51,480,132 downwards.
CTACACATAAACTTAGGTCTGCGTTAAATAACGAAGAAGACCTGGAGCAGCAAAAGTATGTCTCGAAACTTGGCCCCAATGCTAATGGGTCCTTGTAGAAAGCCAGCAAAAAAATAAGAGCCCCCACTGAAAATGAATCACCGATTAGAGACTCCCACAGAAATTGGGCTCGAAGTGATGATGAAAAAGCTGAGGCTTTTGCAAATCACTTAAGTACAGTTTTTCAACCAAATACGAACATTCAAGGTTTCATGCCTCCCCAACTGCCAATAAATAACGATACTATCCAAATGAGTTTCCACAGCAGCAACTTAATCAGTTTAATTCAAGAAATGTGTCCTAAAAAAGCCAGGGTGTGATAACATCAATCCCAAAATGATTAAGGAATTGCCTTATTCAGGCATTATCTTTTTGACCCGACTTTTTAATGCTATAATTCATAACGGATATTACCCAAACGAATGGAAAAACTCTTTGATAACTATGATACCAAAACTTGGGAAAGATCGTACATTGCCATCATCGTACAGACCTATAAGTCTTTTACCTTGCTTCTCAAAATTATTTGAGAAATTAATTCTAGCTAAATTAATTCCTTATGTTACCGATAAAAATTTATTTCCGCCTCATCAATTCGGCTTCCGAAAAAAACACGGCACAATTGAACAGGTTAATAGGATCACAAATGAAATTAGAAAGGCTTATGAGCGCAGTGAATACTGCACAGCAATATTTCTCGATGTCGCACAGGCGTTCGATAAAGTATGGCACGAAGGCCTTATCAATAAAATTAAACACTTATTGCCTCTCAATGTTCACAAAACATTTACTTCTTACCTTGAAAGCAGGCTCTTTAAAATAAAACACAGAGATTTTATTTCAACTCACTTCAATATAAGAGCAGGTGTTCCTCAAGGTAGCGTACTAGGACCGTTTCTATATGTATTGTATACCTCAGACTTACCAATTAATGCTAACACAACCATCTAAACATTCGCAGATGATACTGCAGTTTTAAGTTGTAACCGTTGCCGATTAAAAGCTTCTCGAAAGCTCCAGCTTCATTTAAAATCAATAGAAGAATGGTTGTCGATATGGCGCATAAAAATAAACGAGAAAAAATTTAAGCAAGTTACTTTTACCCTTAGGCGTGGTGAATGCCCTCCAATTGTTCTAAATAATACTTCAGTCTCACAAAGTGAAATTGTAACATATCTAGGTATTCAATTAGATCGACGACTAACATGGCGTAGGCATATTAAAGCCAAAATAACTCAGTTAAAGTTAAAAACCTCCAGTTTTCACTGGCTAATTAATCATCGTTCCCCTTTGAAGCTTGAATATAAAATCCTTTTATACAAAACAATTTTTAAGCCAATTTGGTTATATGGTGTCCAACTTTGGGGTAACGCCAGCACTTCAAACATAGAAGTAATTCAAAGGGCGCAGTCCAAAATATTAAGAATAATTACAGGTGCACCATGGTACATAAGGAATGAAAATATTCACCGAGATCTATGCATCCCATTGGTAAAAGATGAAATAAATAAAAATAAACAAACTTATGCCATTAGGTTGATATATCATCCTAACCCATTTGCTCGTAATTTAATGAACATAGAGAATCACTCCAGACTGAAAAGAAAGGATCGTCCTTCTATGGAAGTTGTGCATACTGCACAGCACCGAACCGAACTTATCAGCTCTAACGTCATCGTGCAATCATCGTGAAGCAGATGAGGACTCAGTACCGGGACCTAGTTCGTCTCGGGCACAGTCCTCCAATACAATCCGACTTCGGCAACTCATCGCAGCTAGCTCCTCTTCTGATGAGGACGGGTGAACGAGACCTAGTTCGTCTCGGCTACCACCCCAAGAATGCCCTGGAAGCTCTTAGTACCCCCAACGTGGTCATCGCAGCCAGCTCCTCTTCCGAAGAGGACGCGTGAACGAGACTTAGTTCGTCTCAGCCGCTGTCCGATGAATTGGAGAGTGCAGCAACAAGAGACCTAGTTCGTCTCGGCTACCATCACTATACAAAAAGTATAAGTCCCTGCTAACTTTTTGTTTCTGGAGACGAGTTCATTATTAAATTATATATTAATTATACATAATATTGATCTATAATAATGTTAATTAGTATAAGATTTTAAACGTATTGTTAGTCTCTAAAGAGAAGATTCAATAAAAAGAAAAGAAGTTAAAAAAAAAGAAAAATTTTCCTTTGCATTAGATGACTCATCATTTGACTTACTAGCATCGCGTAGGGCATCCCCATCATCGTTGCCAACAGAAGCAGGTAGGGAATTCTCGGCATCGTTACGAACAGCAAGATTGTCGTGAGTGCGAGTACGAGAACGAAGAGAATATTCTGATGTGTTTATCGAGACGATGTTTTCTGAAGCTAATTTCGAAACAGCTGCTAGAGTTCTTTTCTTATCTTTCTTAGTAGCATTATTAGTATGTTCAAAGATCAAATTTCTTTTTTTATCATCTTTTACTACATTTAAAGAAAATAACTTAGATTTCACTTGTTTTACATCTTCTGACAATTTTAAAATTAAGGCAATAATATTATCACCCACACAGTTTAAGCAATTGTTTTTACAATTAACACAAAACGATTCAGGCATTATAAAATCACGACGACCGTTTGCAACAAGTGTTAGTCGAAGACTGAAGACTGTTCAAATTTCTTTGTAGAAAACTTCTTGTTATGACCATTTTTATTGTTTATTACATTGATTTCAATGAAATTGTAGCAAATTTTTGTATATAAAGCCGAACGAATAGGAAAAGTATTTTACACAAAAAAGCTCAAGCGCAATCATAACAGTAATAGTAGGGGAGCCCAACAGGAGATTTACTCGAGCGCGGCAGATTAAGATATGGGGGATACCTTGCACCTTGTTGAGTACCTCTACCAAATCTTAGCCCTCTACATAGTGCCGCGAGTGTAGGGGAGCCGGTCAGAATAGTAAAAAAAATCGATAGCTGGATTTACTCGAGCGCGTCAGATTAAGACATGGTGGGTTAATTACATGCTAAAGAGTCTACATTTCACTAATCTGACGATTTGACCGTGACACAAGGGAGTGGCAGGGTCACAAACTTGCAAAAAAAAAAAACGTCACCTGGATTTACTCGAGCGCGGTCAAACTTTTTTTTATTTTGAAGGAAATAATTCAAGGTAAACGGAAAACATATAATCTGCCGATTTCCATAAGCCGAAGCAACAAAAACCGTCATTAAAGTTTAACGCGTGTAGCTAAATTTTTTGGTTTTTAGGAACTTAATATACAAATAATTTAGTTGTTCCTTATTCTTTTTAGCTGTTCTTTATTCTTCTTTTTCTTGTACGTCCCGTATTTCTTAAAAAAAAAAAAATCGGAAATATCACACTGAAATACAACGCTGTGCCGGGAAATACGGAACGGATGGTCACCTTATGTATTCCCCACTCCGTGCCTTTCTCTCTCACACTCATTGATATTTTTTTCAATAAAATTAAAAAAAATTTACTTTTTTGGAAAACTTTTGCGTTCTAAAAAATCGTAATTTTTAGTACATTTAAAGAATTTTCAGGACATTTTCAGTACATTTTCGGTAAATTTGAACAGTTTATAATATGTAATAACCTTTTTTTCTAAATAATCGCAATGTGTGCATTTTGTAATAATTATTTAATGTGTGTGAAATATATTTCAGTTTGTTAAGGTTTTTCAGGTGGCAAAATTAGAATTTTTTTTTAGAAACTATAGATAAATCTAAGTAAAATTGGGTGTTCAAGACGAAAAGGACATTTGGCCTCTAAAAGTACATTTCAAGTCTCGATTCTGTACATTTTCACAAAACCCAAATGGCATCACTGATTGGAATTTTCAAAATTTTTAAGACTTAAGAAAAAAAAAATCTTAAAAAAAAAATGTTGAAGCGGTCAGATTAAGCAAACTCCTCCAGATAATCGTCAGATTATGGATTGGTATGACCAGGACATCAAGCTGAACAGTCTGTATAAAAATCTGACGCGCTCGAGTTACTACAAAAATTTTTTTTTTTGCATTTTCGAAAGGTGGCCACTCGCTTGCGTCACATTCGAATCGTCAGTCTAATGAATGGGAGCTTCGTTTAGGATCACTTAACATCCCCTATGAATATCAGACGCGCTCGAGTAAATGTTTTTTTTTTTGTCATTTTTAACTCATCCGTACGGCCACGCCCTCCATCCAAATCGGCAGATTAATATACCTCCGTCATCAGAGGCATACCCCAGCATATACACCATCAATATCTAACGCGCTCGAGTAAGTCCATGTGCATGTTTTTTTTACATTTTTGAAAGCCTGTAGTGACTTCCCCCACCATCGGAGCATCGTGGGCTCCTCTTCTATAATGGAAAGTGTCACGTACGTATTTGTTTCTGATTTGTATTAATTGTTATAATTATTAGCCACAATAACATGGAAACTATTTATATTAAAGAAAGTAACAAATATAGTAGACAGCGTAAAAAAGCCCCATAAGCTCTGCGACCACTCGAAGCTGAAGTTCAAGCAGACAAGCGAAGCTTGGCTTAAATAAAACTGGAATACGAGTATAAATTGGAGAAGCAACGTGATTCTGATATCGATCATGTACAGCAAACTAAGACGAAAAGACCTAAAATTGTGGCAAAGTGGTTATCAAATATTTTTTACTTTTGGAAATTTATAACGATGGCTTATATTAAAGGGTTATGTTTTCTCTTTTAGTTGCAAGGAACTGCATTACAAACTCTTTACTCGCTTAGAACAGAGGTTCCCAGACTTTTTTTTTCATAGGCCACTTTCAAAATTTAGCTGGTTCCGATGGATCCTATGCAGCTATATTTCTACCATATTCCCAAAACTCGACAAAAAATATGAAGACTAGATCTAACTATGGAAGTGGTAAAAATAACAAGAAAAATAGTATATTTTTTTGTGTTGTATTTATGCAAATATGCAATTATTACATTATTAATTACACAAGCCGAATTGAAGGGAAAGAGCAGTACTTTCAGATGCCGCAACCAATTTGGAAACAAAAATTTATTCGCGATGTAAAATAACCGCAAATATACCCCAAAATTTTTTTTTGCATTTTTAGGTTAGGATATCTCAATAACTTGACGTATAGGAGCAATTATGAGTTCGGATTCAGATTCAGCGCATCAAAGACCATTGGGTATGCTAGGTTTGGTCTCTGGTTCTGGACTTTCGTTTAATTTTGTCGGCCTGTTTCATTATTGTTAACAGTCGTTAATTATATAATTAAAATTATTATCTTCCTACATTGATAGGTGAAATCAAGCTAAAATTTAAGTTCTTCACTATCGAAAGCAGAAAAATTTTCGTGGACCCCCTCTTACGAATTTGAACCCCCATTTTTTGTCACGCCAACGTAGGCCCCCGTCGAGACCACTTTGGGAACCTCTGGTTTGGAAGATTCAGATTTTTTATTATCAATATAAAAAAAAAATTGCATTTTTGGCGCAAAATTAATGAAATGTTTGGAAACCTACAAAAATCAACTTCTCCCTAAAAAAAAGTGAAGAAGAAAAAATCGCAAAATTTATAACGATGACTCATATTAAAGGCCTATGTTTCCTCTTTTAGTTGCAAAAAACTGCATTGAAAAATTTTTATTCGTTATCTCAGCTTTTGGTTACCCGATCTCAAAATAGATACTTTCAGCGCACTCTGCTTGATGAGTACTTTAATTTGATATATAATTTATTGCTATTGATATTCTAGATCCTACTTAAAAAAAGCGTTTCATGATTTCATATTTAGCGTTTTAAATTTTGCGTTGAACTGAATTGTAAATTGTAAAGTACGACGGACGTGTTTTCGATCGCCTCCGTGGTCATTTAATAATTCGAGTGGTAAAAAATAATTTAAAAAATCTAAGGCTCCTGAAAACGGTTGCGAAAGTGAGTGCCAATACAATTAATGCACTTTGCATTGTTTTTTTGTACGTTTGCTGATTTTATTTTAAAAAGCAAATAGAAAGAACAAAGTTCAGCATAAAAAAATAAACAAAGCTAGCAAGACGGTGGGTTATGCCGGTGGAGCGCTCTCCGCCTATGCAGCGAGTCACTCTCTTTCCAATAAGTGCGTTTCTACGAGCTCGTGAGCTTCCAATAACAATTCAACAGCAACTAATTATATTCTTCCCGCGCTATCTACTTCAAGCGCTCATTCGAGTAATGCGCATGCGTTGTTTTCTCAAAACTCTTCTCTGAGTACATGTGATAATCCAAAACCGCTAAATTTTAAATCTGCAGAGCATGTGTTGTCTTCTTCTCTCTCATGGGGAGCTCAATTTTCAACTCCGAATATCTCACCAGCACCTACAAGCGCAACAGTATCTTTGCCAGCAACAACTCTGGTAACAACTAGTACATGTGTAATTACTACATCATCATCTGCTTTAATTACACCAATAATGTCTGTAGGCACAAATTCACATGTACTCAAAAGTAATTCACCTCACTCAGTTACAAGTTTAGTGAGCAACAGCTTAGCAATATTACCTCTGCAACATAAATCCAGGGTAGAGCAACTATGTTCGGAATTGCAACAGCATTAACAGCAGCAAGAACAGAAACCACTACGTAAACAGCAGTTGCCACTACAACTACAAAAACAACAACTTCGTCAAATCCAACAAACACAACAACAACCAAAGTCAAACACACAAATTAAAGGTAAAAATATTTTGTTTCCAAAAAAATCTGAAGTTCAACCTGGGCTAGATCGCTACATCCAAGTAAAAAGAAAACTAAGCCCACAAAAAAACGGAGGCAATGTACAAGCGGCGAAAGTCATTAAATCCACCTCTACAGGTACAATCAACGCCAATAATAATAGATTTGCACTATTAGCAAAAAATGACGATGATGAAGCGGTAGGCAAAGTATTAAAGATCATAAGACTCCGCCTATTTTGTTGCGTGAGCGTAACTCTAATGCCCTTATAAATTATATCACTTGTCTATTAGGTAAAGACTCATATCATGTAGTTTCACTTACAAGAGGAAATATACATGAAACAAAAATCCAAATTTACGCGGAATGTAATAACCGTACTTTAGCACGTGACCTAAAAGCCAAAAAAAAAGAAATAACACTCTTACCAGCTGAAAAGCAGTAAAAGTATTTCTGTAGTACTTAAAGGTATTGAATCTGATTTAGACGTGAATAAAATAAAAAATGCTCTCGAAGAAATTGGTTTCCATGCCAGAGCAGTTATTAACATTGTGAATAAAGATAGGGTTCCGCAACCTATGTTTAAGGTAGACCTACTCCCAGATGCTGCCAAGCTCAAAAAAAATGAAACGCATCCAATATACAGATTGCAATAGATTGACATAGCTAGTATATCGACTCAGGTGGTGAGTAATTTCATTACAATATCTTGAATGGATTGCGAGATATGATGTTTATTGTTAGTCTTTACAATGTAAAGAGATCCAATAAATAAAAGAATGCAAAAAAAAAAAATTTTACGAAGTTATGTTCATTTAAAGTTTTAGTGTCAAAACTTGAAAAACCGCTGAAAATTTTTTCAAAATAGTCGCATTTTCATCCAAATCAAAATGATTAATTTTTATCTTTTGATTCTAATAGAACTTCTGATTCTCTGTCAGAATCTTTAAGAATTTTGAAAATTGTTGAAAATTCGCGGAGTTATAGCGCTTTTTATGAAAAAAAAAACATGGTTGATTTTCTCAAAAATCTCAGATGTATTTACGCTTAAAATTTTACTGTGGATTTGTATTAATATGACAGACGAATGACATGAGTTTAATGCGCGCTAAAAGATATTTGAGGTCAGGAGTTTTTTTTTACAAAATCGAAAAGTAAATTTTTTTTTCATCATTGCCAAGCCACTCTACGGTACTATTTTCAAGGCAAATAACAACAGCAACATTCCAAATTACTTTTTGCAAATCGTGCTTGCATTCTGCATACTTTAGTCTTACCGCTATTTTCGTAATAATTTTTTATCATGGGAAATATATAAAAACATTGTACGTTTATATACATAACTTTTTCACTGACAAAGTTAAGCAAACAAAACATTCAAAACCCACAGAAGAACAGTCAGCGAAAAAGTCCTTTTTAGTCCTTTTCTCTTACATTTAAATTTGAAATAAAACTAAAAACTGAATTCGGCATGTAAGGCATGCGTCCAGTGACACAACCTTATTCGTGGAAATTAACTTCCTTTAATGTAGTAACTCTTGAGGTGCTTTTCTTTTGAGCCTGGAAAAGGTATTCGATGCTGACATAAGCTTAGACGACAGTTCATTTGGATGTTATGTGAGCCGTGCTTTATACCTTCTGGCAACTTTTCTTATTTCCTCCTTTACAGTTGGAATTTCAAGCTCCCTGTGAATCTGGGCGTTGGTGACGTACCAGGGTGCATTAGTTATAGTTCGTAAGGTTTTTGACTGGAAGCGTTGCAGGATTTCCAGGTTTGAGTGAGAAGCCGTAGCCCACAACTCAATACCGTACGTCCATATTGCTTTAAGTGTTGCTTTATATAATAATAACTTATTTTCGATAGACAGGGATGATTTCTTGTTTAAAAGCCAGAAAATATTTCGAGATCGGAGGCCCAAAGCTTTCCGTTTTTTGAAAATATGAAATTTCCAAGTAAGTGCGGTGCCATCCGGATGCATAGTGTGATAAACACTATAGTTTGGAATGCTGAAGAAGTTTTTTTCCGTAAAGTGTGTTTCTGTGATAAGAACTACATCAATTTTGTTTTTAGACATAAAATTTTTTAATTCGAGTGTGTGTTGTGACAATCCGTTGGCATTCCAAAGGACAATTTTTAAGGGCATGAAACTGTCTTGGTCACCAGGTTAATTAAAAGAGTTGTCATTGTTGTCATCTGACTCATCATTTGTTTCATGAGTGACATCATTTCGTGCATTTCACTAAAAAAAGCTTCAGTTTGGGATGGGTTTTGGGGAGGATTCTCGTTATTGTTATTATTAAAATTTCTAGTTTGATCATTTTGATTTTTCACAACTTGTGCATAAGATCTTTGATGTTGTGTTGGTATATTTTTAGGAATTTCAGGATTTGAGTAGTTGTCGGCGTTTTTTCTACTTTGTTTCTGACTGCAAGATATTTGTTGCTTCGAATGTTTTGCTATACGAAGCAACCCTTGTAATTTGCAGGATGATCTCCGTTGCACAGCACGCACTTTGCTTTTTGGGTTCTATCTTATTTTTCGCAGTTAGAGGATAGATCATCTCCGGCACATTGAATGCACTTGGCCTTGCGATGGCAATACGATTCCATATGACCATACTGTTGGCAATTAGCGCACTGTGGAATTTCGCGCTTTGGACGTGGAGGTTCAAAGATAACTTGGCTGTGTAAGAGCCGATTTATTTCGTAGATTTGTTTATTATTATCTTTCGCCTGTATTTCGACTGCAAACATTGGGAGCGGTCTTTTTGTTGATTTGTGTTTCATATTCCATATGTTTGACACTGTGTGACCGTGTTCTAGTAGAGCACTCTTTATCTCATTTAAGTCAAAATATGGATGAATATTCCTGAGAATGACTTTGAGGTTTCTTTCAAGTTTTGGCTTGTAGATATAAAATTCTGTATTTTTTGCTTCTAGTTGTTTAGCAATAATAGAGTATGCTTCTGACGTTTTAGGTTGGATTTTAATCTGGTCGGCCGATTGAGTTTTAATTTCGAAGTTGTTTGAACAAATTCGTTCAATAACTGTATTAAAGGTTGGATATTGGAGACTATATCAACAAATATTGGAGGGGGCTAAATTACTTTTTCATTGGAGGTGGAGTTTTCAGTTGCTTCTTCTTCATCAAGAATCGCATATGGATTAAAATCTGTGGAGGATGGATTACCAAGTCAATATGTGTCAAGCGTTGACTGCTCCTTACCAGTGCTTTCACGTGGACGTTTAGATGTGCGAAAAATTTTCCACTCATCATTTTTGGACTTGGGAGTTTCCTTGCGTCAGTTTCCTGAAAAGAGACACAATTATTCTTACCTACTTTTTGATGATAAATTTGAGGCGATTGATGAACTAATGAAGAGAGATTCGGAGAAGATGAGAATTGAACATTGCTCGCAACTGGGAGTCGAGGTTGGCCCCGTTGTTTATGCAGCTGTTGTTGCTGAAGTAAGTGGTGCTGTTGTTTTTGTAACTGTTGTAGTTGTTCCTGTATCTGCTGTAGTTGTTGTTGTTGCTGATCATGCTGTTGTTGCTGCTCTTGTTGTTTTTGTGGTTGCTGCTGTTGTAAGTGTAGTAGTTGTTGTGACCTCGGTGTAAGAGTACCTCCCCCTTTCGGAGGGATCGGTTTAAACCCATTTATAAGGATTTTGGGGTTTTTGCGGAATGTATGGGAATTGTAGGCATGGTAACTCTTTAATTTAGAATTGGAAAAATTGCTGGCATATTTTTAGGATCAACGTCTTAAAACTCGTTGAGAGCTTTTACTTCTCACTTGGAGAGACACTATGCACAGATTTATTTTTAAGTTAACACTGTTTGCACTGTAGCACTATTTATCAAATGAACACTATTTTGATTTTGGAATGCACTCGTTTAATTAATTTACGAATTTAGATATTAAAATATTAAAACACCCGCACATCTTTTTATTTTATTTTGTAATTTCACGGAGCGTCAAAATTTTTGATGCAGAGCACGAACAGTGTTGAAGCAAATTCTTCCCACTGACCTTCACCCAAATAAAAATAAAGTGTATATTAAAAAGGTATTGCCGTTTATCCATTTTTTATAGATTTTTAATTTAAGAAAGTTGATTTGATCGGCTGATTTTTATTATAATTAGACATTATTTAATCGAACTTACAGTCATTCAGCAAAGACCAATATTGTAAATTTTTACTTATTGATCAATGCTATTTTTCAACAAACATGACAAAGATAACAAATGGAACAATTTTAACATGGTGAATTGGAGTTATAAAGTTGTAGATATTGAAGAGGCGAACAATAAATAAAACAATAAAACTCAGTTTGCTTACGAGATATATCGAATAAACCAAATGAACCTAGGTGCAAAATTCAAATCGTCATTTCTCGAAAATTTGAGCCAACTTGAACAAACTGAGCCAAATGGTTTTTTGTTTTGGCCTATTTTTTCACCCCGTAGCGTCAGATTCGAGTAGACTTTTGCAAAAAAAAAAATTGTTCCACAGTGTAATGATAAGAACATTATGAATTGTTAAATAAAAAATATTACACCATGAAACAATTTCTTTTAATGGTCCACTTTTTTATAAAAAAATTCAATTTTTCTAAGATCCTCAGCTTTTTTTTGACGTGAGATTTATAAAATAAATGCACAGATGTATTCTGCCTAAGATAAAAAAAAATTCTTATTGTACTCAATAAATGTTCAAATGGCATTAGTTTTTCCGAGCGGCAGCAGTGCGATTACATAGTACTCCATCTTTAATTTATCTGACCTAAAATGGACTCCTTCGGATGATGGTACATATTTCTATGTTTCGTGTTCAAAAACAACAAATTTTTGTTGATGAAATACTTTCAAATTACAAGTAAGTTGCGTAACTAATTCTCACGGACGACAACTTAGTCATGCTCTTTCTACGGTTAATTCCTATCATCCACCTTTGAGTATTGTGAACCAATCTGACAATAAAAATTTAACTAATGCATGCTCTTCCATCAATGTTTACGAATTCAATTTTAAAAAAGAGAATGAGAACCTTAGGAACAAATTAGAGGACTTCTTTATTTTTTTAATAATACAAGTAATTCGTGTGATGAGTGTGTTTTGTCAAAATGATATGTGTAATTCTAGTTTAGGCGCATGAATCTAAACTAGTGTTTTGAATTGTGTAGTGATACCTTCAAGCACTTTAACCTGAAGATCTCGTGTAATAGAGAAGCAAACCAAAAAAGGTTTATTGAATTTCAAATTGCATCTGATTTATTAGTTAAAATATTCAAGTTTATATACAAATAAAATCCTTAACAATAACACTAGTTTACACTCAAAATGTTCCATTGATATAAAGTTACTTTTCTTATGTAGTTTTTCCTGCTGAGTTCGGAAATGAAAATAAAATTTTTTTGAATGGTACAGTTTTCGAGATATTGTGGTTTTTTCATTTTTTCGACCTTCTTTCACTTTAAATTTCATATCATGAGCTATAAATGTCCAATTTCATCCTGCTTAGCACCAAATTAAAGGTATTAAAATGAATAATAAACATGTATAACTACATATTCTATTGTGTATGCAGTTCAAAAGATATCGATGAAAACAGGCCAGATTTAAAAAAAAACCAAATTTTACATTTGATTCTGTGACCACGGAAAAATAGAAATAAAATAAACAAAAATAACTACGCTTCATGTTCGTAGAGCTGATACATTTACGCAAAAATTAAGAAGTACCAAAAGAAAATCGACCATAAAATGACAACGTTAGAAGCGATTGAATGAGAGAATCCAATGCCACATTTTCTGAATATATTAATTTTTTCGACAATTTGTTGAGAACAATCGATACAAAAAAATTTTTTGTTTTGTTCCTTTGATGAGGGGTTACTTTCCTTATGTGCTTTTTTGTGCTGAATTCGGAAATGAAAATAAATTTTTTTTTTTAGGGTCAGTTTTTGAGATATTGTGGTTTTTTAATTTGTTCGACCTCTTTTCACTTTAAAATTCATATCTCGAGCTAGAAATGCTTAATTGAATCGTTTTTGATTCCAAATTAAAGTTATTAAAATAACAAACAAACTTATGTATTTAAATCTTTATGTCCATAAGTGGTTCAGAAGATATCGATGAAAACAGGCCAGATTTTTATAAAAATCAAATCTTGCAGTGTATTTGTGGCCACAAAAAAATAGAAATCGGTGAAAAATTTTATTTTGTTTACGTAAGGCTGATACTATTACATAAAAAATAAGACAAAACAAAAGAAAATGGATTGTAAAATGAGAAAGTTGGAACCGAATGAATGAATAATTCCAAGTCCATATTTTCTTAATAAAATAATTTTTTCGACAATTTGTTGAGATTAATCACTATGATTTTTGCTGTTTTAGTATTATCAGAATAAGTTCGTTTAAAACTTCTGATAGCTTAGAATGCACCGGTTATTGTGAAAAGGAACTAGGTCGAAAAACTTACTTTTATAGTTTTTCGTGGCCACAGAATCCACTGTAAAACTTTTTTTTTAAAAATATGGTAAGTTTTCATCAATATCTTTTTAATTAGTCATCCAATAAAAAATTCACTCATATATGTGTGTTTGTCATTTGAAGGCCTTTAATTTGGTATCAAAAACGATTCAATTGAGCATTTCTAGCTCGAGATATGAATTTTAAAGTGAAAAAGGTCGAATAAATTAAAAAACCACAATATCTCAAAAACTGACCCTAAAAAAAAAAATTTATTTTCATTTCCGAATTCAGCGCAAAAAAGCACATAAGAAAAGTAACTCCTCATCAAAGGAACAAAACAAAAAATTTTTTTGTATCGATTGTTCTCAACAAATTGTCGAAAAAATTAATATATTCAGAAAATGTGGCATTGGATTCTCTCATTCAATCGCTTCTAACGTTGTCATTTTATGGTCGATTATCTATTGGTACATCTTAATTTTTGCGTAAATGTATCAGCTCTACCAACATGAAGCGTAATTATTTTTGTTTATTTTATTTCTTTTTTTCCGTGGTCACAGAATCAAATGTAAAATTTGTTTTTTTTTTAAATCTGGCCTGTTTTCATCGATATCTTTTGAACTGCATACTCAGTAGAATATGTAGTTATACATGTTTATTATTCATTTCAATACCTTTAATTTGGTGCTAAGCAGGATGAAATTGGACATTTATAGCTCATGATATGAAATTTAAAGTGAAAGAAGGTCAAAAAAATGAAAAAACCACAATATCTCGAAAACTGTACCATTCAAAAAATTTTTATTTTCATTTCCAAACTCAGCAGGAAAAACTACATAAGAAAAGTAACTTTTTATTAATGGAACAATTAAAAAAAATCATATTGTAAACTAGTGTAATTATTAAAAAAAAAAAAAATAAGAAATTTTTGATATTTAGCGACTGATTATTTTGTAATTAAACATTGTTTAATCGGACTTACAGTCATTTAGCAAAGACCAATATTGTAAATTTTTACTTTATTGATCAATGCTATTTTTACAACAAACATGACAAAGATAACAAATGGAAAAATTTTTAACCTGGTAATTGGTGACATGTTTCGGCTATTACCAATAGCCTCATCAGACCAGTTTGGTTAATTCTGTACATGGACTCGAACCCCTGACCGTTCATGCATTGCAATTGCATATTTTTGCGACGGCCGCTCTAACACTTGAGCTACTGAGGAACTGACCTTGAACTGCACAGAGTGCGTATATCACATTTGTTATTATTTCTTTGTCACTTTCTCGCTTGTTGTCACAGCCGGCGCGAATCTTGTCTTGCACGGCTATGATCTATTTTTAGAAATTTGTAGTGTTGCACTCGTTAAGTCTCTTTTGACATTTAACCCAAAATATTACGTTAACCAACGAATTGAAACAAACCAGCTGTTTTGCAATCGCCTTGCAAATTAATAAATAAATCCTCACAGCAGCGATTAAATAAAAAAAAATTAGTCATTTTAATTATTTATTGTTGAATTTTAATTTGAAAATATTTGTGTGTGCCGACAAACGGCTGTTATGACGAATAGTGACGCTTTGAAGTTCGGTTCTTACGGAATAACACGTCTCGTCATAAAGTTTCGTTCACTTTCGATCAGTTACGTTTGTTCATTTTGGTTGTTAACATTGGTTTCCATATACTCGAACTTACTCGTTACGTCTCGTCACGTCCATTTTGGTTTAGACTTTAGTTGCTTACCAGCGACTTTTCCATGAATTTAAGGATAAGTCGGCTTTATTTTATTCTGAATATTTGAAAAAAATTAAGCTGAATATTCTTCATGACCCCAAGCATTTTTGGGGATTTATTAATAAAAAAAAGTCTGACGGGTTTCCATCTGAATTCAGAACAGTTGATGGGCTCAATAGTGACCCCCAAATTATAGCTAGGTTGTTTGCTAATTTGTTTAAAGAATCCTTTTCTACGGAATTATTTAGCCCTGAGGTCAACTATTTTGAATGTATGGATAACGACCCTTTCGTCTCGATTTATGAGATATCTGTATCACCTGACCTCATAGAAAAATATTTCTAATCTGTTGATGATAACTTCAGCTCCGGACCTTATGTTATTCCTGCGACAGTACTAGTTAGTTGTAGCTCTGTGCTGAGTTAGCCCCTCAGTTTTTTTATTTAATGAATCGATTAGAGATAGCTATTTTCCTAAATTTTGGAAAAATTCATGCAAGCCCCATTCAAGCCCCATTTTCAAGAAAGGGTGTAAAAATGATGTTTCAAACTACAGGCCAGTAGCGAAGTTATCATCGGTACCGAAAATTTTTGAACGTATTGTATATAGGCCTTTCCCCTTCCACGTGCCTGAACCTTGCTGCAATGTTGGGGCTTGCGTACACCTGTGACAGGCTGGGCTGTGCTAACGGGGTACTTAGGTACCCCAGCAGGGACTCCCATGTTAGATTGGTCAGCCTTGAGGTGTCAGACTAAGACGGGTACAAGTCCGTACAATTCTTCAAAAATCCAGAAGAAGCGTCTGCATCACAGTGATCGACTCCTGGTCTGCGTCTGAATTTAGTAGCAGTTTTTCAAATCCTGGCAGCAGGTATAAAATGCAACCGCCCCTCCCCCCTGAAATGTCGTCAGAGATCGGCCCTCAGTATCCGGCAAAAGAGGGTTCTAAAATCTCCGGAGACCATGTCATTCGGGCGTTGGCTTCAGACCCGAATGATGATCCTGCTACTGAAACCCCGTCTACTCGAGTGTTGGCTGCATGCTCGGTAGGCGGTAAAGCTATTGCAGTCAAAAGTATAGGCAAAGAGAAGAGTAGGGAGGACAAAGACAGGACGCTACAGAGACAACTAAGCATGGACATTGTAAAGGCAGAGTGTAATCTGATGTACACTGGCATTGGAATTTCGAGAGTCATACCAATAATGTCAGAATGTCGGAATGACATTTCTGGTCTGTCATGCGAAATTTGCGTACGTGCGTTCGGTTCAATAAGAAATGGCCGAACAACGCGTCATTTCGCAATTTCGGTAGCCATTTTTCGATGATTCGAGAGAACGCGGAGTTGGTTTTAGCAGTCGAACGTGGCGGTCGTGGATTTTCGGGGAGATAAGTCGCGTTTTTTGTTCAACAACTTCGTCATGAAAAATTCGTGCAATTTAAATTAAATAAATTGCAAATAGCAAACAGCAAAAGCGACTAAACGTGCAAAAAATTTAAAAAAACGCAGCGTCCGTATTTTTTTTACGTATTGGAAATTATTTTCAAAGATATGCTAGAGAAAAAATTCTTGCATTTGTTTTATTGTAAAAAGAATAAAAGTACGCGTATAATTTTTGGAAAGAAGGAATTTGCTGCAACCTTAGCGTTACTAAAGTGAATTTTATTTCTTATTTGTGATTCCTTAAAATTAAGGAAAAAACAAAAATTAACTGAAAGAGTGCGAAGTTGCGAAAATCAACAACAGCAACGCAACTTAACAGAGCGCGGTGAAAGTTCGCACTCGCGGAAGCGCCAGCGCTCCGCTGCTTACATACACAAAAAAAAAAAACAGAGAATAGGCAAAAGACGTGAGTTGCTTGTGAATATTTATTACGCTAGTATAAAAAAATGCAAAAATTGTGGAAATATTTATTTAAAAAAATTTTATTTGAACTGTTTTATGTAACAAAAAAAAGTTTGAAATACAAAAATATTATAAATATAAAAATATAAGAATTATAAAAAAATTAATTAAAAAAAAAAAGAAGATTTGTTACAAAAATATGGTAACCTCAAAATTACAATTATAGTGCAACGCGTTCGCGGAAACGTGCAGAGTGGCGAAGTTCTAGCGCTCCACGTTACTCCCTATATGTAAAAAAAAAAAATGTGACCCTGAAAACTTGACATTGAATTAAGGTGACATAGAAAAACACCGATGAAATTTAAAGGCACACAAAATTCTGATACTGACATAAAAATTAATGACAGGTGACATTTAAAGTGAAAATGAAAGATAAACCGAATTTCGACATAAAGAGAACGAGATAACAATCTGACATCTCCTACATATAAAAAAAAAAAATAATAAAAATTGACCAATAATCTAATGAAAAAGTGAAACGGGAATAGTTCTAAATAGAAGCAACACAAATATGACTATACTCAACATCAGCAAAGACAATAAGAACAATTTAGAATCTACATAAATAACAACCCTACAAATTTATAAAAATACAACAATTTAGAAGCTACACAAATATGACTAAACTCAACACCAGTAAGACATATAAAACAACAGCATTTACATCCCAACTTTAACAATAACATCGATAACATCACAAAACACCAGCAAAGACAACAACATGAACATTTAAGTTCCAACGAACCGTGAGCTAGAATAACTCATAAATTTTTTCTCTAAATATTACATTATATTAATTATATCTATTTACAAAACAAATTGTTATCTGTTATTATTAAATTATAAGCCATTCGATTAAATGTAAAATTACATTAACATTAAATTTAAAGCCACACAGAAAAAAAAAACTATAATTAAAATTTAAACAGTTTTTTTTTGTATGCAAATATATTCATATGTAATTACCACAATCCTTTCTATGCTATGTAGCAAATCATACGTTGAAGCTAAGTTTTAATTTTAAGTCACATTTTCTTTCATCTCAGTAATTTGATTAATTGCATAACTCATTTGATTTGTTTTAAATAACGTTACCTTAGTATACGATAAATAGATTGCTAACTTAAGATCATTTCTTGTCATCTAAGTTACTAAAGAAAAAAAAAGTAAGACTAAGCTAAATAAAAGAAACCCTAATGTAATTTTTTTTTTGCATTATAACTGTTAACAAAAATGCAGAATCAAAAATAACAATGCAAAAATAAATAAAAAACGAAAAAAAAAAAAAGAAAAATGAATTGAAATTAAAACTAAATTTCTTTTTAATTGGACTAAGATGTTTAGGAAAATGGCAGGTTAAACTGTAGCACCAGGTCTTTATGTAGAACAAAAACAATTAGGGTGGACAGAAAAATTTCCCCATAGGTCCACAAGGTAGGGGCCGAGCATAACACCAAGCTCGAGGGTTCAGCCCGAAGAAAAATTATTAGGGAGGCCCATTTTTTTTGAGGATTTTTGTTTTGTAGTAATTTTTGGAATTGGAAAGATTTTTGATGCTTCAGAGTGCAGAGTCCCCACAATTGCACGAGTTTTATTTTTGTAAGGTGCAGGTACACCCTGGGTAGCAGCGATCCAACCCCAATATCCCGAAACTGCTAGCATCGGCAAACCAGCTCGTGCAGCCGCTGCCCATGATGTCCGAGTTCCAAGCACCAATCGCTAGCGCGATTACAACATTGAAGACGATTTGGACACTCTCTCCTCGTCAAATCTTCTGAAGGGTCTAAGGTTGTGTGACTCAGACGAGGAGGATCTATTGTTATCCTCTGAAAATGTGCCATCCTCCTAGGGTCCTCCAGCGGAGAAGACGAGAGTTCAAAAGACACTGTCGGAGAAAGAGGCCAAGAACCAAAAGAGTAAGAGGAGGAAGGGCTACAAAAATTCCCTTAAGTTTCTTAGGAAGGTGGGATTGCGTAGCTCATCCTCCCTTTCTCCTAAGGAAAAGGCTTTCTATAAAAAGCACACCTTCAATGTGCGACTGCATGAGAGGCGCTATCTCGAAGATAGTGTTTCTGGTGCAGCCTTCAGCTAGCTTGCCTGAACTTCAGGTGGCAATTGTCGATCGGGGTCATCCAGATGGAAAGATCTCGGACGCCAATTAGCTTATCCTGGAGGAAAAGATCATGAGAGCACTTCTTAGCGAAATGGAGCATACCAGTAGTGATTCTATTGGTATGTTTGATGGAGCTAAGTGGCTAAGGGGAGTGAAGGTTGTGGGATGCGGTACAAGTGAGGCATTAAGCTTCCTCACTAACTGCATCCGCAACCAGAGTGAACCTTGGCCGGGGGCTAAGCTTGACGTGGTTCCGGTTAACCAGGTTCCCCGACGCGTGGTCGTGAGAGTGTGGATTCCTCCACCCGTCATGGAGGATGAATCCATACTCTTTCTGATCAAACGTCAGAACAGGGGCGTCAAGGCGGATGACTGGGAAATCGTCAGGGGCAGGTCAAGGGACAAGGGGAACGGCAAGGATCTTTCGGTTAAGATTAGCCCAGAATCTGAGCAACTACTCCGTCCCGTCCCTTGAAAGGAAGAATTCGCTTCGGCATTGGCAATGTCACAATGGCCATTGCCGACAAGGAGATGGAGAGCAGCGATCGCCCGGAACATGCTCAAGGTAGTGCAAATTAATTTGCATCACTTTAGAGCAGCGACGAACAATTTGCTGCTGTTTTTGGAGGAGGGTGACATCGACGTGGCCCTGGTTCAGGAGCCCTGGCTCTCAAGAGGTAGGGTTTAGGGATTGGGTTCGGGTCGATATAAACTCATCTCCCCCAAAAGGGAAGGTAGGATTAGATCCTGTATTTTGGCTAAGCGTAACATTAATGTTTTTCTTCTACCAAATTACAGTAACGAGGACCTGACCGTGGCAATGTGCGAGCAGAGGAGGCCAAATCTGATCCTCTCATCAGCATACTTGCCCTACGAGGAGCGAGACCCGCCCAGCGAAGCCATCGTCATCGGCTGTGATGCGAACGCACATCACAGCATCTGAAGCTTTTTGGAAGTCATGTCCCTTAAGCCGCTCCAAGAAACGAAACCACACACCATGGTGGACTTCAAATCTTGGGCGGTTGAGGACTGAAACTAGAAGGCTTTTTAATAGAGCGAAAGTGACTAGGGAAAGTTTCAACGCTTTCAAAAGTGAAATTAGGAAGGCAAAAAGGGCCTCATGGGCTGAGTTCTGTGAGGGCATGTAGGAAACGAGTAAAGCCGCAAGGCTCCGTAAAATTCTGTCCAATTCTGTCTGCTCTGGTGTATACACAGAAAGCAGCAGTGAATCTCTTGAGCTCCTTATTTAGACCCACTTTCCTGAATGTGTGGACGCGGCTTCGAGTGGTTCAGAAACCATCCCAAACTCGAGCATGACCAACAATCACATAACTGGGTTTATCAAAGAATTAACAAGCGAATCAAAAATTGTCTGGGCAGTACAATCATTCAAACCATTCAAATCCGAGGGACCAGATGGTATTCTACCAGCAAAAATCCTTGCCCACCATCATTCCTTGGTTGACAAGGATCTTCAGAGGGTGCATAGCCTTAGGGTATATTCCTAGAGAATGGAGTGAGGTTAGGGTCGCCTTTATCCCGAAGGCGGGAAAGGCGAATCATAATTCTAACAAGGACTACAGGCCAATTAGTCTTTATTAAAAACACTAGAGAGACTGGTCGGTCTGCACGTGGAAAGCACTCTCAATGAGCACAACTTCAGTAAGGCGCAACACGCATACCTGAAAGGTAGATCTGTGGACACTGCTCTGCATGAGGTCGTTAGCTTCGTTAAATCTAGTTTACATGTTAAAGAATATGTTTTAGGTGCTTTTCTAGATATAGAGGGTGCATTTAACAACGTGGAATTAAGGTCAATTAGTGCCGCATTGAAACGCATAGGGGTAAATACCAAAATAACTCTGTGGATCAACAACATGCTGAGTCACAAGGTCATCAGCTCCACCCTGGGGACATCAAAGAGCAGGAAAGCAGTTAAGAGAGGTACTCCACAGGGCGGTGTTATATAGCCACTCCTGTGGAATCTTGTCATTAATGTAATTTTATACTCGCTGGAAAGATCGATGATTAAGGTGGTTGCCTACGCAGATGATGTCGTCATACTGATAAAGGGAAAGTTTATTTCTACGATCAGTGAACTGATGGAGTCAGCTCTGAGGAAACTGCTAGTTTGGGCAAATAGGAACGGACTTGGTATCAATCCAAGCAAGACCGAACTTGTTTTGTTCACAAGAAAATATAAAATACCAGTGTTTAAGCTGCCAACGTTAAATGGTACCACACTGGCTCTCGCCAAAGAAGCAAAATATCTCGGAGTCATTTTGGATTCCAAGCTATCATGGAAGAGGAACGTGGATGAAAGGGCTAGAAAGGCATTGAGCGCTTTCTACACGTGTAACATAACATTTGGGAAAAATGGGGTGCAAAACCGTACATAGTACACTGGATGTACACGGCGGTCATCAGACCTATTTTAACTCACGGAGCCTTGGTGTAGTGGAAGGCTGCCAAGACCAAGTCACTACTGACAAGCTTCGTAAGGTACAGAGACTGGCCTGCCTTGGTATAACAGGAGCAGTGAGATCGACACCACAGGCGGGCCGCGTTTTTCAAGCTGAAATCTATGCCATAGACCAAGCCGCACAGGTGATACGGAACAGGGAGCTTACTCCCTCCATCATTACCATATGTGTGGACAGTCAGGCAGCGATCAAAGCACTGAATGCCAAAATAGTAAAGTCTAGGTGTGTAGAACACTGCAGGGAATCACTACGTTCAATCCGACAGCATGCTATAGAACTCTGCTGAGTGCCCGGTCATACGGGTATTTCCGGAAATAAGAAAGCTGACGAATGTGTCAGAATAGGATCAGAACAACCAGAGAATCAACAAGTGGTAGACTTTAAGATACCATTGGCGGAATTACACTATCGGATACAGGACATAATCAAGAAACAAACGAACAGAAGGGGAACCTTACCACCGGATGCAGAACGTCTCGAATCATGTGGCCTAAATTGAGTCTGGGAAGGACGCAATCTCTCTTAGGATTCAGAAGAGGAGAGCTTAGGACTGTTGTAAGAGTACTGACGGGGCACTGTGTCATTGGCCCTGTGGCCGCCAGATATGGTGCTCCTTTCAGAGATTTCTGCAGGAACTGCGGAGATGAAGAAGAGGATGTGACGGTTAAACACCTGCTCTGCGAATGCCCCGGGCTATTGAGGAGACGAATCAAATATTTTGGTTCTGCGTTCTTTGTTGGTCTTGAGGAACTAGCCGAGCTGGAACTCACCAGTATCCTCAACTTCACCAAGGCTTCTGGGTGGTTCACCCCCATTCAGTAGGACTTTTTAAAGGAGAGGAGGGGAACATTTTTATATATATGTAGTGTGTCACAATGAGCAAACTGCCTCCTTTGCAGGCAACCCTTTTTAACCTAACCTATATAGGCCTTTGACTTTGTAATAGAATAAGGAACTACTTCGATAAAGGTTTTTTATTATCTTATATGTTCAATTATACCCTAAAAAAGATAAATCCAAAAGTGCTTCTAAATTTAGGCTTGGACTTTTGAGAACGGTGCATATTTATCCCTTTTTTATTTTTTTAATTATAACTCAAAAACTATACATTTTTGGTACATATTGATTATCAGATTTTTTGTAGGAAATAAAGTTTCTTATCGAAATGGCATTTTATAAAATCAAAAATCTAATTTTTTCAACAACAAAATAACCTTAAAAAACTGATCTAAAATAACCGAAAAGTATAAATTTTTTGAACCTTTTTTATTGAATAAAAAATATTTTTGTTTGTAAAAACTAGGGATGCAACCGATACGAATACGATTACCGATATATCGGTATATTCCGATATAACGATATCGGTGATATTTATTTGTCGATACATCGATATATACAAAAAAAAATTTTCCTGTGCCCCAAAGAGTCAAAATCAAATAAAAACCTTTGTCAACATCATGTACCATGCTTCAAATTCCACAACAAACAAATAATAAATAAAGAAAAAAAAGAAAATTACTAAAGTTAGCTACTTAAAACAAAAAAACACGATTCAACATCAATTATAACAAAGAAAAAAACGACACAACAAAGGTAAAAAAACTGTTAGATAATGGCTCTTGAAAAAAGATTTAATTTGGAAAGTGAAGAATTTTATTATTTAGCAACGGTGCTTGATCCTCGATATAAACTACGAACATTACAATTGCAGTCTACTATTTCTACGGCAAATTACCGGCTTGCAAATTTAATAAATTTGCCACTATATTCCGAAACCTCTTCACAAAGAGTTACGTTCCAACCTAGTACGAGTTTTGAACGAATTACAAGACGGGGTATATCTGTATCTGAAAATATTATTAAGGAATCTGAAGAAGAAGAACCATGGTCCTCTTTGTACTCCGATACTTTCAAAGAAGAAATTGAGAGATATTTTCTATTTCCCAATATTGCAACAGATGACGATCCTCTCAGTTTTTGGCGTAATGAGGTTCTGCACCCAAATTCAAAAAATTTGGCACAAATGTATTTCAGTCTTCAAATGTTTTCTATCGCATCCGAGCGACTGTTTTCAACGACAGGTCTAATCCAAACAGAGTTGCGAAATCGCATTTCACCGCATAACTTGAGAATGTTGTGCTTCCTGAATAAAAACCTAGTTAGTGCTAAATTTAATTATTAACTTTTCTACTTAAAAAATAAATAAAGTTAAAAAAAAATAAAATTAAAAAATAAATAATTATTTGAGTTCTTCTATTACTTATGGCTGTTGATTTATTTATAATAATTTTACAACTTTGCGTCAAAGTCAATCCTTATTAATGCAACATCTATGTCAGTATCTATGACAACTTTTTATATCGTATCGGTATCCGTATCGGTATCGGCGATAAATTTTTATGAATATCGGTATCCGTATCGTATCGGCCAAAACGCGTATCGTTGCATCTCTAGTAAAAACTGAAACTAGCAAGATGTAAAGGTAAAAGTTTTTAAAATCATACAAAAGTAACTCAGAAACTAATTAGACACCATGTTGACGAAAATAATGTCAGCTTTATTTTTTGTGCTAGTTCAATTCAGAAAAAAAATTATTCCCAAAAATTAAATTTTTTCGGTTATTTTAAAATAGTTTTTTAAAGTTATTTTGGTGCAAAAATAAATTTTTTGACTTTATAAAGTGTCATTTCGATAGGAAATTAGAAAAAAGGTGTTATCTTCGGCCAGGCCGAAACTCACATACCCTACACTACACTAAAAGTACTTTCCAAATAAATGTTAAAAAGACGTTGAAAAGGTTGAAGAAGTCGAAAATAATGTAATAAGGTTCAAAGAGGTTGAAAAGTGTTGAAACTATTGAAAAAAACTCAAAAAGTCTAACATATTGTTACGAAATTTCCTGTCCCTTTGACAGTAATTTCAATCTCTTACACTTTTCTGAGTTCGATCACTGGATTGTGTAATAATCAAGAAAAACGCAATCTTTATTTAATTATAAAATGGTTTATTTAAATCACAAATGTTAGTTTTTACACAGTACGATTGTTTATTTAATCTTTACATTCAAATTGTATACACAAACGTTTTTACTTATATAGCTTAAAATCCACTGTATCACTTTATTACTTAAAATCCACTGTATCACTTTAGTACTTAAATTCAAAAGTTCAACTGTCTCACTTAAGATCCACTTTGTTCAACTGTTCAATATCAACTGTGTCTCTGCTGCTCATATGACAGCCTTTTATACTAAAGTCATAATTTTCTCGAACCATCTGCCGTTGGCTTAGAATGTCGTTTCCAGTGTCTTCTAGATGGCGATTATCGACGTTGATAATGTCGTACCACTTTATCATTTATAGTACTGAAAACATGCTACATGTCGCTAGATGGTGTTATTTTTCTACGGTCAGTGATGCACGTATTTTTCTACGGTCAATGATGCAAGTATTTTCTTACGGTCAATGATGCAAGTATTTTCTTACGGTCAGTGATGCACGTATTTTTCTACGGTCAGTGATGCAAGTATTTTTCTACGGTCAGTGATGCTAGCTAATATCGTTTAATAATTATTACGAGAATTTTCTGGCATAAACCAAATTTCGCTACATTGCCCTCCGCTTAAACTTGTTCGTCCCGAACAAGAGTCTCTCCATCTCTAGTATAAGGTGCCAGCCTTTCGATGTGGACTACCTTTAATTTACCTTTATTGCCGGGGTATTTTTGGATTCGATACACAACATCATTAATCCTTGTGACGATCCGATAAGGTCCCTCCCAATGAGTCTGTAATTTAGGAGACAAGCCTCGTTTTCGTTGTGGGTTGAGTAGCAGCACTAATTGACCTTCTTTGAACCCTTCAGTATTTGGTCGCAGATCATACCGAGCTTTCATCTTGTCGCTAGCCAATTGAGTACGTCTCCTGATGAGCTCGTGTATATCTGCTAGTTCTTCTCTTTTCTGCGATATGTAATCGTCAGCATTGGTCGTTTCTGGGACAGCGCTTACTCCGTACTTCAAATCTGCTGGAAGCCTTAAGTCCGTACCAAAAATTGCTTTTGCTGGCGTGACTGTAGTGGTATCGTGTACTGACGAACGATAAGCCATCAGAAATATTGGTAGATGCTCATCCCAATCTTTTTGTCCTTTGTCAACAACCTTTTTCAGATGCTCCTCTAGAGTACGGTTGAACCTTTCGACCATGCCATCGGACTGAGGATGCAATGCTGTGGTACGTGTCTTCTGTATTCCAAGCATGTCACAAACCTCCTTAAAAAGTGCCGACTCAAAATTTCGTCCTTGGTCGGAATGCAACTCAAGTGGAGCTCCATATCGGCAAATCCAATTTTTGATGAAAATGTCTGCCACTGTTTTTGCTTCTTGATTGGGAATGGGATATACTTCTGGCCACTTACTGAAGTAATCAATTACCACAAGGATGTATTTATTTCCTGCATTGCTAATTGGAAAAGGTCCCGCTATATCCATGGCTATCCTCTCAAAGGGACCTCCAACGTTATACTGATGCATTTTTCCCCGAGTGCGGTGCCTTGGTCCTTTAGCAATTGCAGATTGGTCACAACGGCGGATCCAGTCAGCAACTGTTTCTTGGCATCCAACCCAATAAAACCGTTTCTTTATTTTCTCTGTGGTTTTTGTAACGCCCAGATGTCCACCACTCGATCCATTGTGATAATCCTTGATTATTTCCTAAAATTTTTCCTTTGGAATAACCAGCAGTTTTGAGCGAATTTTACCATCCTCGCTTTCCCAGATTCGGTAGAGGCAACCATCATGCAACTCCAAACTTTGCCATTGCGCCCAGTATGCTTTACAGATTTGACTTTCACTTGATATTTCTTGCCATGCCGGTTTCCTACCCAGCTCTTTATACTTAATTATAGTTGCCAAATCTGTATCACTGCGCTGGTCCCGTTGTACCTCCTCTTTTGTCCACTTTTCTTCAGGCAAAATGTTCAAAAGGCGCACATCAATTGTTTCAGCTTTACTTTCCGTTCGTGAACAATGACCGCATTCAATTTTACATGGACGACGGGAAAGTGCATCTGCATTTCCATGCTGGCTTCCTTTGCGATGTTCTATGGTGAAATCATAGCTCTGCAAGCGTTCTATCTACCGTGCGATTTGACCTTCAGGATCCTTGAATTGAAGTAGCCACCTTAATGCCGCATGGTCTGTCCTCAGGAGAAAATGCTGTCCATATAAGTACTTATGGAAGTGCTTCACGCATTCCATTACTGCCAATAACTCCCTCCGAGTTACACAATAATTCCTCTCAGGTTTTGACAGAATTTTGCTGAAATATGCGACGACTTTTTCTTGTCCATTGATGACTTGGGACAAAACTCCTCCAATACCATGGCCACTCGCATCGATGTCCAATATAAATTTTTCGCCAGGTATTGGGTACGCAAGTATTGGCGCTGTAGACAATAATTCTTTCAGCTTTTGGAATGCAGTTTCCTGTGCACCCCATTCAAATTTCCGATTTTTCTGTGTCAGTTCATGTAGACTGCCTGCGACATTTGCGAAACCAGGAACAAAACGTCTGTAGTAAGTGCATAGGCCCAGAAAACTTCGCAACTCATGAAGATTAGATGGTCGTGGCCAATTTTTCACAGCTTTTATTTTATCGTCATCTGTGTGTATTCCTTCTGACGTAACCTTGTGCCCCAGATATTTGACTTCACGCTGGAAAAGTGAGCACTTTTTCGCACTTAATTTTAGTCCAGCTGCCTCCAAGCGCTCAAACACTTCCTCCAGATTTTTCAAGTGGTCATCAAAATCTTTTCTCATAATGATTATGTCATCGAGATACCCTAAACAGGCCTTCCAATGCAGTCCTTTGAGCACTCTTTCCATTAACCGCTCAAACGTAGCTGGAGCGTTACAAAGACCAAACGGCATGACGTTAAACTGCCATAGACCATTCCCAATACTAAAAGCAGTTTTCTCTTTGTCTTTTTCATCTATTTCCACCTGCCAATATCCACTTTGTAAGTCCAGGGTGGAAAACCATGTTGCTCCAGATAACGTATCCAGTGTATCATCGATTCTGGGTAACGGGTAGCTGTCTTTTTTGGTGACGTCATTCAATTTTCTGTAATCCACACAGAATCGCATACTTCCGTCCTTTTTCTTGACAAGCACGACCGGTGTACTCCACGGGCTTTCTGATGGTGCAATGACCTTTTCTCGCGCCATATCCTCTATAAGGCCCCTTACTTCCTCTCTCTTAGCGAGTGCTAGTCTCCTTGGGGGTTGACGAATTGGCTGAAAATCACCTGTATCAATGCGATGTTTGACAACTGATGTTCGGCCATTATTTTCTCCTTTGAACGCAAATATCTGCCAATGCTTTTGCAGAAACCTTTTTGCTTTATTTTTGTTCTGGGCAGACAACTCCTTCGTCCATTCTTTCGTCAATACTTCCAAGGCCGATGATTTTGTCAAAGCTGTACCTTTTGTGTCCTGCTGGTCATTTTCACAATTTATAACAGCCGTAACTTTCTCGCATTGCGCTATTACTTCACCTTTTTGCATCCATTTCGGCTTATTTGTTGGATTCAAAATTCGTACTGGTA
The DNA here is from genome assembly GCA_963662105.1 of Meiosimyza platycephala. NCBI lineage: Eukaryota > Metazoa > Arthropoda > Insecta > Diptera > Lauxaniidae > Meiosimyza > Meiosimyza platycephala. Next base: position 51,452,083 of record OY759211.1, on the reverse strand, counting down.
TTTTGCTGTCCGCTCTTGTTTTTACTAGGGTCTTTCCAATAATCAGGTCTTTCTTTAAATATTTCTTATCTGCTTCTACTACCCACAGATGGCTTGTCCCACAGTCTTCACTTGTTGTAGCCCAAATAATTTCTTCGGTGTTGGGTTCAATTCGACAGCGCTCACTTATAAAGACTCTTGCAATTGTTAATTTTTGTCCACAGCCAACGTCTAAAGGCAACTCTACATTGGCATATCTTAACGTCTTTTTCTTAAGATCCAAAGTGAACCCGTGTCGAATCATGAAGTCCACGCCAATGATAACATCATCGGTGATGTTTGCAACAATAAAATCATGTTCCACAGTTTTGTTGCCGATAAGAACACTTGCTGTAACTTTTCCTAGTATTTGCGCAACTTCTCCTGTAGCTGTTCTCAATTGGATCCCATTTAATGGCATTACTCGTCGTCTATTAAATAAATCTGTCCTCACAATTGAGTGCGATGCGCCTGTATCCAAAGTTAGCTCACATGGTATTTCGTTGATTTTTCCACCGATGGTAAGGCTGTTGGAATTTCGGCAGAGCTTCGAAACTAAGACTGTGGGGCAATCATAAGTGTGAGTCAGCTCACGCCCCGCTGTACTGACTCTCTTTAGTTTAACGACTGCTCTTCGCTACCATTTTCGCCATCGTTCACCCTATTACCAATGTTTCTTCTTGGTGAACGTAATGCGGAACGTTTACGACGTGATTTGCAGTCACGTGCCATGTGTCCCTGCTTGCCACAGTTATAGCAATTTCCGTTGAAGCTACTGCTGGCGAACGACGAATTTTTGTTCTCAGCCTCCACCTCCATCCGACGAGTTTTCAATGATGGGCGGCATGTCAATGCAATCGTCTCTTGAATGAGAGCAACCGTGACTGTTTCATTAAATGTAATCTTCGGGTTCTTCATTGTCTCGCGTTTTGTCTCTGAGTCACGTATGCCGTCAATAAACGCCTCTATTTTGAATTTTTCAGCCACGACACTTAACTCGTCAGGATATGAAAGGTGTGCCAATCGTTCAATATCTGCAGCATACTCCTGCAAAGACTCACCAGATTTCTGGACACGACTTTTCAACTCCAGTCTGTGAATCTGCTTCATGTGGTCACTGCCATATTTTCGCTGTAAAGCATCCATCACCGCCTTGTAATTCTTTTGCTCCGCCACTGGAACCGTTTGCAATACTTCTGCAGCTGCGCCTTTTAATGCCACAATTAGCGCTGCTGCTGCGCTATCGTTATCCCAGCGATTATGAGCAGATGTTGTTTCGAACTGGAGCTTGAAAACACTAAATGGCGTTGTTCCATCGTACGTGGGTGCCTTAAGCCTCTCTGCGCTGATTTCTTTTATCACTTGAGTGGTTGGTTCGTTTATTTCTAACTGTTGAATCCTTTTATTAACGTCTTCAAAATTGTTTTGAACCTTTTCAAGATTATTTTGAACTTTTTCCTTGAACGATTCAACGTCATCTCTTAACTCAATCACTTTTGCATCGAGGCCATTTACCATTTTGGCAACCTCCGTTCGAACAGCCTCGTGGATCTGCTTCGCGTTCTGACTCAACTTCTGATCAATCTGTAGAGCGTTCTGACTAATTTCTTCCCGAACGGTCTGGATTTGCAGCGCGTTCTGACTAATTTCTTTCCGAACCTCCTGGCTATTGTTATTCATCTGCAAAGTTAATGTCTGCGTCATCGCCATTAACATTTTCTCTAACTTTGACATATCTACAACTTCACCACTTGCAGCCGTTTCAGAAGCTTCCTCCATTTTCGCTGTTGATTCTGAGACATCACTATAAAATTCATGCTCTTCCAGGTCTACCCCTTGAGCCTCAAGAGCCTGCCGTAAGCGTTTCTGTAACTCCAACTTTCCGCCAGATGAGTGCAGATTCAGCTGCTGCAACTCCTTTTTTAGTTGATCCACTTTTAGTTCGTCAAACTTAACCATTTTTTTATATTTTTTTTTTATTTGATGGTTAATTCTTTTTACACAATCCCACTTCTGACACCAATTTTTACGAAATTTCCTGTCCCTTTGACAGTAATTTCAATCTCTTACACTCTTCTGAGTTCGATCACTGGATTGTGTAACAATCAAGAAAAACGCAATCTTTACTTAATTATAAAATGGTTTATTTAAATCAAAAATGTTAGTTTTTACACAGTACGATTGTTTACTTATATAGCTTAAAATCCACTGTATCACTTTATTACTTAAAATCCACTGTATCACTTTAGTACTTAAATTCAAAAGTTCAACTGTCTCACTTAAGATCCACTTTGTTCAACTGTTCAATATCAACTGTGTCTCTGCTGCTCATATGACAGCCTTTTATACTAAAGTCATCATTTTCTCGAACCATCTGCCGTTGTCTTAGAATATCGTTTCCAGTGCCTTCTAGATGGCGATAATGTCGTACCATCCGCCATTATACAGAATGTAGTTTCAGTGTCTTCTAGATGGCGATTATCGACGTTGATAATGTCGTACCACTTTATCATTTATAGTACTGAAAACATGCTACATGTCGCTAGATGGTGTTATTTTTCTACGGTCAGTGATGCACGTATTTTTCTACGGTCAATGATGCAAGTATTTTCTTACGGTCAATGATGCAAGTATTTTCTTACGGTCAGTGATGCACGTATTTTTCTACGGTCAGTGATGCAAGTATTTTTCTACGGTCAGTGATGCTAGCTAATATCGTTTAATAATTATTACGAGAATTTTCTGGCATAAACCAAATTTCGCTACAATATGTATATGGAGACCGTTGCAGAAAATTAAAAGAAATTGACAAAGTCGAAAAAATGTGGAAAATGTTGAAAGTAGTTAAAAAACTCAAAAATAGTTGCAAGAAGTTGAAAAAGGTTAAAACAATTCAAAATTCATGAAAAAGTCGAAAAATAAAGAAAATGTTGAATCAAGATGAAAGAGGTTGAAAAAGTGGAAAATATACATATGGGAAAAGTTAAAAAGGTGAAAAAGTCAAAAGAATGTAGAAAATGTTGGAAAAAATAGAATAGAAACGCAGAAGACCAAATATGCCACGCCCACTTCTCCAATGCTGTCTACTTTGGGTTCAATAAATTATATTTGTTATTGACATCCACATACTAAATTTTAACGAAATAGCTTTTATAGTTTGCGATATATGCCTTAATTAACCTTAAAATTTAGAGCGGTGACAGACCCACTGATACAATCGCGACTGATTTTCATCCAGAAATAGATTTTATTAACAAACCTTTTATACCAAATTTCAGTATGATTGCTCATATATTTCGATAGATATGCCACTTAAGGTATTTTACTTGTATGGGAGCACCCACTGGTGCGATTTTGCCCGCTTCAGATGCTGACATACCTTATAGCAAGTTAATCACTTACATCAAATTTAATGCCAATTGCTGCAATAGTTCTCTCAAAATATCACTTCCAACTTTATGTTAATAGGGGAGGTGCCACGCCCACTGATGAAATCCCGTCAAAATTTATTTAATTTTATAGCTTATAATAATTGACATCTATGCACCAAATTTTGTGAAGATTACTCTCATTGCACACTATCTATAGCATTAAACTTTTTTTTTTTGCTTATATGGGAGGTGCCACGCCCACCGGTTCTATTGTGCCAAATTTTCGTAAGAAGATACCTTTTAGCAAGTATATCTGCCACACTAAATTTCATTACGATTATGTTGTTAGTTGTCTAATTATAACGTTTATAAATATTGTGGGCTGTGCCACGCCCTTCAACGTATTTTTCCAGTATACTGATGAAGCTTGTATTGATGACTGCTCTCAGTAGTATCCCTAAAATTTTTATTAAAATCGAATGTGCCAATTTTGAATTAAACGAAATCAAAATTTTCAATTGTTAAAAAGCGTCACGCCCACTTTTCTAATTGCGCCCACTTTACACATAATTCAAGATATATATGATCTGCATTCGTGTACCAAATTTCATCACAATATCTTACACGGTTTACGAGTTATGGCGTTATGAAAGTTAAAATTTAGGGATGTGCCACGCCCCTTTAAAAGCCATTGCAAATTTAAAACCTAGTGTAGTAAGTTTTAGCATAGCTAACTAATAAGCTAAGAATCGATACTTCTTTTCGCATCCTTAGAACTGATAGTCTTAAGTGATATAACATATGCAGTTATATCGAACTATCAACATGTATTAAATTGTATAACAACTAATCATTAAACTAAACTAAGCTATAGCATTAAGCAACATGAATAATAAAAATGAGTTTCAACTAAACCTCTGATTGTTTCACCATACTAGCTCAAACTTAATTTTGTTCTTATGTTCACCAAATCTCCAAGTTTCATCGAAATCGCAGCCACTTTTTTCAAAAGTTTTATTCGGTCTTCTGAAGGAATCAGTCGAAAAAAAAATTCTGAGCCGCAAAACTCCAGAAGTTTCACAAAGTATTTTTGTTGTAACAAAAAGTGAAAGAAAAAAATATTAAATTACTAGCAAAAATCCACTTCAAAAAAATAAAAATAATATATTTTAATTAACACATAAATAGAAAAAACAAAGTTCAGCATAAAAAAAATAAACAAAGCTAGCAAGACGGTGGGTTATGCCATTGGAGCGCTCTCCGCCTATGCAGCGTTGTCACTCTCTTTCCAATGAGCGCGTTTCTACATTAACGAGTGCTTCCAACAACAATTCAACAAACAACTAATAATATTCTTCCCGCGCATTCTACTCCAAGCGCTCATTCGAGTAATGCGCATGCGTTGTTTTCTCAAAACTCTTCTCTGAGTACATTTTATAATCCAAAGCCGCTAAATCTGAAATCTGTAGAACAGGTGCTGTCCTCTTCTCTCTCATAGGGAGCTCAATGTTCAACTCCCAACATCTCACCAGCACCTACAAGCGCAACTGTCTCTTTGCCAGCAACAACTCTGGCAACAACTAGTATATGTGTAATTACTACATCGTCATCTGCTTCACTTACACCAATAATGTCTGTAGGCACAGATTCACATGTAGTGAGCAACAGATTAGCAACATTACCTATGCAACATGAATCCAGGGTAGAGCAGCAATGTTCGGAATTGCAACAGCATCAACAGCAGCAGCAGCAGAAACCACAACATAAACAGCAGTTGCCATTACAACAAAAAAAACAACAACTTCGTCAAATGCAACAAACTCAACAACCAAAGTCAAACACACAAAATAAAGGTAAAAATATTTTGTTTCCAAAAAATTGTGAAGTTCAAACTGGGCTAGACCGCTACATCCAAGTAAAAAGAAAACTAATCCCACAAAAAAACGGAGGCAATGTACAAGCGGCGAAAGTCATTAAATCCACCTCTACAGGTACAATCAACGCCAATAATAATAGATTTGCACTGTTAGCAAAAAATGATGATGATGAAGCTGGTAATAATAATAGATTTGCACTATTAGCAAAAAATGATGATGATGAAGCGGTAGGCAAAGTATTCAAGATCATAAGCCTCCACCTATTTTCTTGCGTGAGCGTAACTCTAATGCCCTTATAAATTATATTTCTAGTCTAATAGGGAAAGACTCATATCATGTAGTTTCAATTACAACAGGAAATATACATGAAACAAAAATCCAAATTTACGCGGAATGTAATTACCGTACTTTAGCACGTGATCTAGAAGCCAAAAAAATAATTATTACACTTACCAGCTGAAAAGCAGTAAAGGTATTTCTGTAGTACTTAAAGGTATTGAATCTGATTTAGACGTAATTGAAATAAAAAATGCTCTCGAAGAAATAGATTTCCATGCCAGAGCTGTTATTAACATTGTAAATAAAGATTGGGTTTCGCAACCTATGTTAAAGGTAGACCTACTCCCAGATGCTGGAATGCTGCTGACACTCAAAAAAATGAAACGCATCCAATATACAAGTTGCAATATTTATTGCTCCGAAAAATTTCTGTCGAGGAGCCCTACAAACGTAATGGGCCGGTCCAATGCGTAAACTGCCAAGAGTATGGCCATACTAAAACTAATTGCAAAATCCGTACTGTATGTGTCGCATATGGTGAACTCCACCACAGCTCCTTATGTTCCAAAAAACCGGAAAATAGTACAAGCTCCAAAAAATGTAGCAATTGCAATGGAAACCGTACTGCTAACTATAGAGGCTGTCCTGTATATCAAAGCCTAAAACAGAGGGCAACTTTACTTAAACAAGCTGCTCGCTATCTAACTAAAAATGTATTTACCTCTGCCGCTTCTGCCCCCCAGCAGTTCTTTGCTGCTTCTGCCCCCCAGCAGTCCTCTGCCAACCCTTATTCACCAGCTATTTCTTATACTAATGTTGTAAAATCAGGCTCTCAAATGCAACACCTAGCACCACAGGACCCAAACAATAACCTTGAGCTAATGATTTCTAATTTTACTCAAAGCCTATCACACTTCATGATAGCCATGCAAAAATCTTTAGATCGTATCGTTGAAATGCAAACCCAATTAATGACTGCTCTCCTAGCCAAGTCATAGGTCTTATAAAGATTTGCGCATGGAATGCAAACGGCGTGAGCCAACATAAACTAGAGATTTCAAACTTCTTGTCTCGGGAAGATGTAGATGTAATGCTTCTATCCGAAACCCACTTAACAAATAAATATAACTTCACTATTCCAGGCTATATATTCCATAAAACTAATCACCCAGACGGCAAAGCCCATGGCGGTACTGGTATACTAATTCGAAGAAGGCTTAAACATTCTTGCTTAGGGGCTTATGCCGAAAACTATCGTCAAGCTACTTCAATTATCTTGCAAAGTAATGGCAAAGACCTTTCTTTATCTGCAGTTTACTGTCCCCCCCGCTTTGGTGTATCAGAGGCGCAGTTTATGGACTATTTTAAAACTTTAGGTGATAAATTTGTAGCAGCCGGTGACTATAACGCAAAACACATTTTCTGGGGCTCCCGCATTACCCAAAGGTAATCAGCTGTATAACGCAATAAATAAAAATAGCAATCTGTATGCTGTTTCTCCCGGAAAACCCAAATATTGGCCAGCGGACCGCAACAAAATTCCTGACTTAATCGATTTTGCCGTCACCAAGAGTATTCGCAGAGATTTAATTTCTGTCAGTACAAGTTTTGAGTTATCATCTGATCATTCCCCTGTTATCATACAAATTTTTGAAAAACCCAAGCATAGAGAGGAACCACTTACCCTTACAACTCTTTATACAAACTGGATTAATTACAAAAAATACATAAGCACACATATCCACACAAATTATACAATAGGATGTAAAGAGCATGTTGATGATGCTGTTGAGGTCATAAATTCCATTTTAACTACAGCAGCAAATAACTCTATGCCTAAAAATTCAATTAGTAGAAGAAAAGATAGATTTTCTACTAATGCTGAAATAGAAAAATTAGTTTCGGATAAGAGAAGGCATAGACGGGAATGGCAGAAATATAGGTCCCCAGCATCAAAAATAAAAATTAGGGAAGCCGAAAAGAGGATAAGAGCTGCTCTTTCTAGAGAACAAAATAATCACCATTATAGTTTTATTCAAAACCTTTCTCCAAACAAAAGTAATAAATCGTCTCTATGGAAGTCTAGCCGCGTATTTAGAAATACTATTGAGACCGAGCCTCCTATAAGGGATAGTAATGGCGATTGGGCACGAAGTGATGAGGAAAAGGCATATGTTTTTGCACAACATCTAAGCCTAATGTTTCAACCCAATTGTGTTTCAAACAATACTGATCTGCCTCCGCAAATAATTAACACTAAAAATATTAACATGCATATTACTCCAACTGAAGTCGCTAACGTCATAAAAAATAAACTTATTTATAGAAAAGCACCTGGCCATGACTCCATTACTCCCATAATGCTCAAAAATTTACCCCAAACAGCTGTAGTTTTCATCACCAGGCTCTTCAATGCTATAATTAATTTTGGCCACTATCCCGGTGAGTGGAAAAAATCAATAATTAAAATGATTTTGAAACCCGGCAAAGATTCCACCTTACCATCTTCATACAGACCTATTAGCTTGCTTCCCTGCCTCTCAAAACTGTTTGAAAAAGTGTTCTTAGAAAAGGTTATGCCTTACCTTCAAGATCATCATCTCATTCCTTCACACCAGTTTGGTTTTAGGGAAAAACATGGAACAATTGAGCAAGTGAATAGAATAACAAACGAAATAAGAAATGCTTTTGAACACAGAGAATACTGTTCCGCCATATTTCTTGACGTTAATCAAGCTTTTGATAAAGTATGGCATGAGGGCCTTACTTACAAAATCAACTCCTGCCACAAAATATCCACGCAGTCCTAGTATCATATTTGACAAACAGGTGCTATAGTGTTAAATATCAAAGTTTTAATACAACTGAGTTCTCGATTGGCGCTGGAGTTCCACAGGGTAGTTTTCTTGGCTTGTTTTTATATATCTTATTCACTTCTGATATTCCGACAAATGACCAGCTAGTTACCTCCACTTTTGCGGATGATACGGCTATTTTAAGTCGTCACAAAAATGCTGTGGTTCCCACCAACCAGCTTCAAAATCATCTAGTTCTTATTGAAAATTGGTTATCAAAATGGCGTATCAAGCAAAAATGCCGAAATGTTACATTTACATTAAATAGGAACCCAACACCAACCATAAAATTAAATGGCATTCGAGTTCCAGAAGCAAATGAAGTAACTTATTTTGGCATTCGCATAGATAAACGTTTCACACATCGAAGCCAAATAGATGCAAATCAAACTCAAAGTTGCTAGCTTGCACTGGTTAATAAACAGTCACTCTCCTCTAAAACTGGAATTTAAAGTTCTCCTATATAATGGCGTTATTAAGCCTATCTGGACCTATGGGATACAACTATATGGATTCGCTAGTTCATCAAATATTGAAATTCCTCAAAGGGCTCAAGCAAAGATACTAAGGACAATTACAGGAGCACCGTGGTTCATTAGAAATGAGGGTATCCATAGCGATCTCCATATACCCATGGTAAACGCAGAATTTGAAAGAGTGAAAGGAAAATACCTCCTAAAACTGCAAAATCATATCAATCCATTAGCTACTCCACTAGCTAACACTTCAACACATTCGCGTTTAAAAAGGGCTGACCGCCCAGCTATTACAAATGGTTCTGCATAATGAACTCCGAAATAAATATCCATATCCAAATATATATCCAAATAATATATCCATAATACAATTTCAGACCAGCAAAAATACTTATTTTTATTTATTTTGAGTCCCGCAGAGCTTTAAGTTACTTATTATAATAAATATATCAATTTATATATAATTTATAATTTGTAATAGTGTTAATTAGAATTAAGAGCTTACAACTTATTGTTAGTCTTTACAATATAAAGAGATCCAATAAATAAAAGAATGCAAAAAAAAAAAAAACTTTTTTCAAAATGGGCAGAGGTATATTTCCATAGAGTATGGGCGGTAGGCGTGGTCGTAACCCGATTTTGCCCTTTTCTATATGCTAGCAGCTTGCAAGAAGGTGTGATCTGTGTGCCAAATTTCAATGAATTAGCTTGCTTAGTTTTCCCGTAGACGTGATTTCAACAGACAGACAGACAGACGGACATAGCTATATCGACTCAGGTGGTGACGTTGATCAATAATATATATACTTTTCTATACCTACCACGCCACCTTCTTTGCGTTACAAACGGAATGACAAAGTGAATATACCCTCTGTGTAGGGTATAAAAACAAAAATGGGACAAATACATATAATACAAATAATACGCCCTCAAAAGTCCAAGCTTAAATTATACAGTACTTTTGGATTTATCTTTTATAGAGTACAATTGAACATATAAGGCAATACAATATCTTTAACGAATCAGTTCGTTATTTAATTACATAGTCAATGGGCTATATACGGGAATGCATGAAAATATGGAAATTACCTGTTTTCATTGATATTGAAATAGCATCACAGTTTTTGTCCGACTTGGACCAAATCACACTTAAAATATTTGTAAGACAATAGTCTTTAGTAGTATGTTTATGGCGGTTCTGGACCACATTTTTCATATAAAAGTTGGTGCGACCTTGAGAAGGTCAAAGGTCATTCTATCTCGCTCGCACATATGTATACATGTATCTTCCATCTCGCTCGCACATGTATGTATGTATACATGTATGACTCATGCTTCCGGCTTAGATAAGAATGACCTTGAGAAAGGTCATTTGTATCTATCTATCTCGCTCGCACATGTATGTATGTATGTATGTATGTATGTATGTATGTATGTATGTATGTATGTATGTATTTATGTATGTATGTATGTATGTATGTATGTATGTATACATGTATGACTCATGCTTCCGGTTTAGATAAGAATGACCTTGAGAAAGGTCATTTGTATCTATCTATCTCGCTCGCACATATGTATACATGTATGACTCATCGCTTGGTTATGCAATAGCTGATAAGAATTGGTATTGGTATTTGTATTTCCATCTCGCTCGCACATATATATACATGTATGACTCATCGCTTGGTGACGCAATTGCTGATAAGAATTGGTTACGCAATAGCTGATAAGAATTGGTGACGCAATAGCTGATAAGAATTGGTTACGCAATAGCTGATAAGAATGAGTCATGCTTCCGGTTTAGATAAGAAACAAAACATGCTTTCACACGAATTTCACAACACTAACCGCAGACGGTGGGGGTTACGTATTTGGTTAAGATAAGGAGTCGTGGTGCGGGGCCGGGGATCGGGGGGCCGGGGATTGAGAGGTGAGTCATACATCCGGTTTCGATAAGAAAAACAGTATAAAAAGGTTTACTGACAACGATTAGATCTCATTCACTGGTTTTTACTTAACGTTTTCTTAAAAATAAAAGTTTTGATCTTAAATGATTATGATAAATATCTAAAGTATCTTTAACTAAATTTTTTAAAAAAGTTTTGAACATAATCTCCACTGTTGACTTCGTTGATTGTTTCATCAGTAATTCCATTAAATCTTTTCGGTAGAAAGATTTTGTGTTCTAAGGTATCCAACGTTATCGTTTTACCATAATAAAAGTTTTGATCTTAAAAATTAAAAAATGGCTGAATTTATTTGTGAAATTTGTCAAAAAAGTTTTGAACATAATCGTTCGTTAAAACGGCATATGAGAATAACTTATAACTCTAATGAATTAGAATGTGTAACGTGTAATATTAATTTTGGAAATCGAAGTGATTTCGTGAAGCATAATCGTTTAATACATCACACATTTAAAACAACAAAATATTGTGATTTTTGTAAAAGTGATATATTAACAAATAGATGGTTCTATCATATACGCACAAATACATATAAAAAGAATTGTGGTGAACGTTTAAGTGATAATTTAGTTCATATCAAATCTGATTTCAATAATCGTATTGAAACTTTTAGATTTGAAATTCATCAGAAAGAAAATTTAATAGCTGAAAAATTTTTCGATACAATTAAAAATGTAGTTGTAGAAAAATTAAGAAATTCGTTAGAAAGACACACAAATATTAAATTTAACTGTGAACTCTTTTGTCAATATATGCTAGTGAAACATGAAGAGGAGTGTACAATAGAACTAAAGTCACATCAAACAAAAATGATGATAGTATCTGCACCAGTGATGGCATTTGGGTTTTGTGAAAATGTACTGAATCGAGACTTCAAATGTACTTTTTAGATCCCGAATGTACTTTTTTGTCTTGAACACCCAATTTTGCACGAAATTGTTCTAAAATTGACTATCAAAAAAAAAAAAAAAAAAGGTCCTCACTTTTCCCATCTCAAAAATAGACATATTTCACATTAAATTAATTACAAAATCTACACATTGCGCGATTATTTTCATTTACTAAGAAAAAAACGTAATTAATATAATAGGGTAATGATATTATATACAGGTAATTACTATAAATCTACTCATTGCGGTTATTTTCATTTACTAAAAAACAAAGAAAAGGTAAATATTATAAATTGTCCAAATGTACCGAAAATGTACTGAAAATGTGCTAAAAATTTGGCGAATGTACTGAAAATGCCCCAAATGTACCGAATGTACTGAAAACTTGTCGAATGTACTGACAACGATTTTTCAGGACGTAAATGTACCGAAAAAAGTACAAATGTACCGAAAATGCCATCACTGATCTGCACCCACAACAATAAATGACATTAATAAAATTTATTCAGATCAATGTGGCATATTATTAAAAAAGATGAGTGAATTTCAAGAACGTGATAGTGGATGGACATTAATAGAAATATCTCATCTTGAGCTAAACATAAATCAATATAAACCTATTAAAGGTTCTCAATACATAAGTTTACCACCAGCAATAATAAAAAAACATGCGTGTGTTAACGTAAAAAATTCAGATGAATATTGTTTTAAATGGGCAATTATATCTGCCTTCAGATCGATGTTCATCATATAAAATCAATGATATCAAAGCAGATATCATATATCTTGATGACAACAACATTCTTTTAAATTTTCAAAACCTAACATTTCCATTATCCGTAAATAAAATCAACGTCTTTGAGATGAATAATCCGTTAATTAGTATAAACGTGTTTGGATTGGAGAATAATAAACTTGTTGGCCCGTATTATTTTACTCAAAAGGAAAAAGTTAACCACATTAATTTACTATTGTTGGAAGACGAGGAAAAGTTCCACTATGTGTGGATTAAAAACATTTCAAGGTAAAGTAATTTTTACAAATATTTAGTAAAAATATAAGACTAATAAAAGGTTTTTGTTTATATAATTACAGATTACTCAGAAGTCAATTAACAAAACATAATCACCAATTATATTTATGCAACACTTGTTTAATACACTTTCATAAGGAGGATGCAATAATACAACATCGTCAGGAATGCAATAAGATCATAACAAAAATGCCAAAGGTAGATAATAAATTTTTAACATTTAAGAATTATAAGAAGCAACTGGATGTGCCTTTTGTTGTGTATGCTGATTTTGAATGTATCTTAGAATCAGTGAATATTGAAAGTTCTAAAAAAATAAAATCAGTTCAAAAGCATATTCCTTTTGCATATAGCTATTATATTAAGTGCAATTACGATTCTAGTTTAGATATATTTAGAATATATAGTGGAGAAGATTCTTCAAAGAACTTTTTTCAAAATTTAGTTAAAGATAGTTTAGACATTTATAATAATTATTTAAGTCAAATCAAGCCAATGAATTCCTTAACCCTTCTGGAACAAAAACGTCAAACTGAAGATGAAATTTGTCATATTTGTAAAAATCATTTGTCTTTTGAAGATAGGGTAGCCGATCACTGTCATTTAACTGGTGATTATAGAGGTCCTGCTCACAATCAATGTAATTTAGAATATCAAATTTCATAATTCATTCCAATATTTTTCCATAACCTTTCTGCATACGATTGTCATTTGTTTATTAAAGAGCTATCATCTATTGAAGGTGATATAAACATTATCCCTTTAAATAAAGAATTGTATGTATCAGTTTCGAAGAGAATTCTAGTGAATGATAAAGATACCATTGAACTTCGATTCTTAGATTCATTTAGGTTTATGCCCTCTAGTTTACAAAAATTAGCAAGTTATTTATCTACAACAGATTTAAAAGTAGTAAAATCATTTTATAACAATGAGAATGAATTTAATCTAATGAAACGTAAAGGAGTTTTTCCTTACGATTATCTTAATTCAATAGAACGTCTCAAGGAAACAGAATTACCACCTCGTTCATGTTTCTTTAATAAACTAAATAATGAATTATGTGAAGAAGTCGACTATGAGCATGCACAAAAAGTATGGGATACATTTAAATGTCAAAATTTATTAGATTATTTATTACTATATTTAAAAGTAGATGTCTTATTGCTATGTGATGTTTTTGAAAATTTTAGAAAAGTATGCAAAAGTATTTATAATCTAGATCCATGTCAATATTATACAGCACCTGGTTTGTCTTGGAATACAATGTTAAAAATGACAAAAATTAATTTAGAATTACTTACGGATATTAACATGTACAATTTTGTTAAGAGTGGAATTAGGGGAGGTATTGTTCAATGTAGTAAACGACATACAATTGCAAATAATAAATATATGAGCGATTATGATCATCAAAAACCATCAAATTATCTAATGTATTTTGATGTTAATAATTTGTATGGTTATGCAATGTCTCAATATCTCCCTTATGGAGGATTCGAATGGGTTAAAGATGAAGATGTTAAAAATTTTAATATTGATGATATTAGAGATGATTCAGAAATTGGTTATGTATTAGAAGTTGATTTGGAATACAATTCCACTTTACATGATTATCATAATGACATACCATTTTGTGCTGAAAATAAAAAAATGCTAATATGAAACAACCCAAATTAATTACAGATTTAAATGATAAAGAAAAGTATATAATTCATTATAGAAATTTAAAACAATGTTTGAAACATGGGCTAAAATTAAAACAAATTCATAGAATTCTCAAATTCAATCAAAGTGATTGGATGAAAAAATATATTGATTTAAACACCTTTCACAGAATACAAGCAAAAAACGAATTTGAAAAAATTTTTTTCAAATTATTAAATAATGCTGTTTATGGGAAAACTATGGAAAATGTAGACAAACGAAAGGATGTTAAGCTAGTATGTGAATGGGAAAGCAGAGGAAAGAGATTAGGAGCTAGAGCTCTAATAGCAAAACATAATTTTCATAACTCACTCAAATTTTCTGATAATATGATTGCAATTCAAATGAATAGAGTGAAAACTGAATATAACAAACCAATTTATATTGGTTTCAGTGTCTTAGAATTATCCAAATATAAAATGTATGAATTTCATTATGACTACATGAAACCAAAATATCAAGATAAAATCAATTTAAACTATATGGATACTGATTCATTTATTTATAGTATAGAAACAGATGATTTTTATAATGATATTCGAAACGATCTCATCTCCCAGTTTGATACATCTAAATATCCAAAACAAAATGTTTTTAATTTACCATTGTTAAATAAGAATGTATTGGGTATGATGAAAGATGAATGTGAGGGTAAAATAATGAAGGAGTTCGTTGGTTTAAGGGCGAAAATGTATTCCTGTAAAATTGATAATTATGAAAAACAAATTAAGAAAATTAAAGGTGTAAAAGAATCTGTAACAAATAAACTTAGTATAGATAATTTCAGAAAATGTTTATATGAAAAAGAAAATTATTCTGATTCTATGTATATTTTTAGATCTAAGTTACATCAATCGTATACACAAGAACTTTATAAACTAGTATTAAGCTTTTTAGATGATAAGAGATTTGTAAGAGAAAATCAAGTTGATAACAATGGTTTTTTAATTTATTTCAGATTATATTTGTTGAATAAAAATTTTAAACATAGATGTCCACAAACATTTTTCATATAAAAGTTGGTTCGACCTTGAGAAGGTCATTTGTATCTATCATCTCGCTCGCAAATATATTTCCATCTCGCTCGCACATATGTATACATGTATGACTCATCGCTTGGTTGCGCAATAGCTGATAAGAATTGGTTACGCAATAGCTGATAAGAATGAGTCATGCTTCCGGTTTAGATAAGAAACAAAACATTCTTTCACACGAATTTCACAACACTAACCGCAGACGGTGGGGGGTTGCGCATCCTGTGTAGATAAGGAATTGTGGATGTGGAATTGTGGTGTGTGGGGGGCCGGGGGATTGAGAGGTGAGTCATACATCCGGTTTAGATAAGGAATTGCGATGCGGCTCGGGGGCCGGGGATTGAGAGGTGAGTCATACATCCTGTTTAGTAGATAACAGGTTCATAGGAAAAAATGGTATAAAAGTGAAGCAATTTGTTTCAAGTTTTGTTTCATAAGTATTTGAAAATTGAAAAGTTTTGTTAAAGTTTTCAAAGAATGGATTTTCTAACATCTTTAAATAAAATTTCGGAGAAGAAGAAGAATTATAAAAAAATAGCAATTTCGCAAAAGAAATTTCCTGTAGGAGTACCCTACAAAATTGTAAAGGCGATCAGGTTGGAGACGGAGTATGGAGAAAGGATCATGCTGGAGCTGGAGGAAAACGTATTGTTTTTGCCACCAAAATTCAATATAATAGAGGATGAGATAATAGAAAAGCTCTCTAAAGGAGAGAATTTTATTAAAAAAATTATTATTGGAAAATTTTATAATTTTATTTTTGAATAAAAATTTAAAAAACATAAATATTTTGTTTGTTTTTATTAAAATTAGGACTATAAAATCCACAAAAGGCTAAACAAATTATTAAAATCCACCGCTTTATAGGGGAAGTGCGTGTACCTTGAACCGATTTTGAGTAAATCGTTTGCTACAGTAATATCAAGTATCTTGCATACTAATATCTTAAATTTTGAATCATTATGTTTTTGATTAACCTTCATCTGCTCCTTGTGTAGAAAACTACACAAAAGAAATTTTTTCTAAAACCATCAGATAAAAACTTACCAAAATTTATGACTTTTTCAACAACATTATTTCACTAACAAAAATGGGGTTTCCGTTAAAATAAAAAATTTTTCGGAGATTTTATTCAAAAAGTGACCCTTTTGAGTTAATTATACACAAAATATCCGCCGTTTCATGTTTTAATTTGTGTGAAAAAATCAGAAATGTAAGGAGGTTCTTACAGAAGGTTAGTTTTCCAGCGCCGGCATCCAGGGGCCGGGGGGTCGGGGGGTTCGCCTCTGAATTTTAAGGGCCGCCGCATTGAAATCTTTAGACCGAGGCCGCCGCCGCGCATTTGATTTAGATAAGGAATTGCGATGCGGACCGGAGGCGGTGAATTTTAATAATTTGTTTAGCCTTTTGTGGATTTTATAGTCCTAATTTTAATAAAAACAAACAAAATATTTGTGTTTTTTAAATTTTTATTCAAAAATAAAATTATAAAATTTTCCAATAATAATTTTTTTAATAAAATTCTCTCCTTTAGAGAGCTTTTCTATTATCTCATCCTCTATTATATTGAATTTTGGTGGCAAAAACAATACGTTTTCCTCCAGCTCCAGCATGATCCTTTCTCCATACTCCGTCTCCAACCTGATCGCCTTTACAATTTTGTAGGGTACTCCTACAGGAAATTTCTTTTGCGAAATTGCTATTTTTTTATAATCCTTCTTCTCCGAAATTTTATTTAAAGATGTTAGAAAATCCATTCTTTGAAAACTTTAACAAAACTTTTTAATTTTCAAATACTTATGAAACAAAACTTGTAAAATTTACAATCAAACTAACAAACTGAAACAAATTGCTTCACTTTTATACCATTTTTTCCTATGAACCTGTTATCTACTAAACAGGATGCATGACTCACCTCTCAATCCCCGGCCCCC